>BRZM01000021.1:0-217523 GCA_033238685.1 Lates japonicus | reverse complement strand
CACAACTTTTTTCCACTAATGAAGTAGTACTACCTGACCTGTAAACAGACTATGATGTGTAAAGACGGCACATATCCAATTTATTAGCACATTTGATAAGGTGAAATATTGAAAGGTGCTCTATGTAAATAATATATGTCGCTACTTAGCCAACGTTAGCATTAATAAGTTGTTTACTTACCAGTAGCTAGTAGCAAGTTCAGTATCAAACGTCATTCCCTTACTCGCCAAGAGCTGTCTCCAGCGTTGTAAAAGTACGCCGATGTTAACTCTTGTTTTGCTTCTATTTCGATTACTTTTCTTCTTTTTCTTCCACCGAAGTCAGTCCAGTCTGCCCTCTGTCAAACATGACAGGCCGAATAGATAGCGCTGCTCACCTCTTGTCTTGTAAACGCAACGCTGGCTGAGGCTCTTGGTTATGTTAACAGCTGTGCTATTGCTACATAGTCTACGTTGGCATTAACGTTGACTGTGTAGCGATTGCACCTTTTAGCACAATATAGTCAATCGATTAATTTTTGATTAAGTCTTGTGCCCGCTGCTTGCCTGCTACACATACTTAAACGTTTTCTATCAAATTACTACAAACTAATTTCCACACAGGTAATGGGACAGGCAGTAATCCCAATATACCAAATGTGTTTTGAATTGTAAATAAATCTTTGTAAACTGTTGTGAGTCTACCAATATTACAGATGTTTGCATTAGGCAAATGTCGTTTAGAGGTTTAACACTATACTTTGACGCCCTGTCTGGTATAAACTGAACCACTGCTGAAAAGCTGACATTCTCCTTAGCTTGAGCAAGCCAATCACGGGGTAGCCCTGTACATAACCATTCCCCCTGACACCCTAAATACCATTCTGAATGAGTTTGGTGTGAGTTGAAAGTCAGTGAATAATTATTATTTAAAAGGCAACAGGATACAGGGTGTGAGAAAACGTGAAAAAAAACTGTCAAATCCTGAGCTTGTTATACGGTCATTTGGAATTAATGTTATTATCTCTTTTTTTTCCCTTAGGTTTTTTCTATGTAAAGTAAAATATGTCAATATTTATAACAGACAAAGCTCAGGTGGATTGCAGTCCTCCTCATTTTATCATTTTATGATCATCATTATCTGCAATATTTTTTCTCGTTTAGAGAGACAGGTGATGAATACAGAGGGGATCCTGGTCCCTAAGTAGCCTCACAAGCTTCATGGCACAATCAATCTCCAACGTATCCATTGCATCAGTTTTGTCAATACAGCGCCTTTATTACCTTGCTAATCCAATCGATAAGAGGGACCATTATATTTTACTGTGAAAGATTGGCTCCAAATATATGATATTTGCTACATGGAGCGTGTTGCATTGTTGGGCATTGGGATATTGCTTGAGTATATGTATTGGAGACCAATAATAGTGTAGCCACTTGTTCTCCATTTTTCTTTCCCAAATGTCTTGGGATGCCCTTCTGTTTGTCTTGCTATACATGGAAAAAAGTGAACCATGGGTTGGGACTTTTTCTAAGAACATGTGTTTATATTATGTTTTTTGCAGCTTGGACATGTGAGGCTGGAATACTAAAGTGAAGCTGTGGGACAAGTCATCAATCATGAGAGGTGTACAATTTCCTACAGTGGAAGACAACCTGCATCAGGCTGATGCAGTCAGGCCACAGAATGGGATGCTGGAGGTTGACAGAGACAGGTAATTAACTAAAAATAATATGTGCTTGACACAGCAGAGAAAAGGGCTTTAAAAGGAACAGGAGACACAATGGAATGAAACCTCTGAGAATAGCCTAGCTGGGGAGATGAAGGTTACTTTGTATGCAGGCATGAGTGGATGTAGCACATGCAGTCAGCCCTGCTCCAACACCTACACGCTGTAGAGGGATCAAACTTGAAGGCATGGGAAATTTCATTAAATTTTCAACATCAATACATTTTACTCATCCACACCCCTTCATGTGAGTTCTTTATATATACAGCATAAAAGACTGGCAGCATATCACAGTAGCATCAGAAATTTGATGTCTGATTGCTTTTGCTGCTGTGCTTTGATTCTTGTTGACTGGTGTGACATGTAGAAGTGTAACCAGAGGTGTACGTACCCTTTGATTTAAATGATGTATGTAATATGATTTGTTTGAAACTGAGAGAAGCTAAATCATGTGTGCGTAATTTGAATTTATGAAACCAATCAAAATCCTGCAAAAAGCTTAAGAAACAAAGCAAAAAGCTGCAAGCAGATCTTTGAGTTACAGTCACTAACAGACCTTGTAACAAGCAAAAAACACAACATTTGGCTAACCAAACTATAAAGACTACAGCTGTACTCTCTGGCTATTTAACCCACAAAACTGGAATATCCTGATAGGAAAAAAAGATGCCAAACTTGACTGTTATATTGTTTTTGCAAATGTTTATAACTGACTTCCTCAATCACAGTTTCTCATCAAAAAATATGTGTTGTTGATTAATTGTTTTAGTACCACAAAAACCTTAAATATATCAAGATTTCTAATGTGCCCATTACTGAATGTGTTTATTTGTCCCGGCAGTGAAGATTCTATTAACTAGAGCATCTTCAGTATAATTTCTATTGATTAACAGTTAGTCTAGCAGTAAATGCAGCTGTACTGTTGCATTGTCATCTCAGCTGTAATTTTTCAGACCAAGTTGCTTAATTAACAAGTCCATTTGGACACAGTTTTGATCAAGCATGCCCTTTAATTCTGAGGACAAACACTCCATCCTCGGTGCATAGCAGTTTTGATCTGACCACTGAGGAAAACATGCCAATCTGCTGGGCCTTGCCTCAGACTTATTATCTTAGTTCAAAAAAAGCTTTGAGCCATCACCGATCAGAGGATGGACAGCTGTCCGTGGACAAAGGCCTGTGTGTCTTTGTGGACGGATGCCTGCCAATCTAGCTGTCGAGTCTGGATGACTGCCTGATTTCTCTGGCTTTCTAACTGCTTCTCCTGTCCGCCTGTTGACCACTCCTGTTGAACGCGCCTCGCTGCCAGGTTCACTTGCTTACCTGTCTCACTCCACTTCAGCCCCTGAGTGCCAGTCTATCTTTTCTGCCTGTTGAGTCTGCTGAGCAGGATGACTTAAATTCTGTCAGGACCAATAAAATCACAAACATCTCCTCAGCTCATGGGGAAGGCGGGTATTTGCTTGGACCTAAAACAATTACATAATGGATTGAGAATTCACACAGTGCATTTTTTTTTAGTTTGATTGAAAAAGCTGACATTTTCATCAGTTAGAAAATGTTCATATTTATTTACAGTCAAGCCAATGGGCTCCTCCTTATTAATATATTCATATTTAAAGATGAACTCTGACCTTGAATTTTTTACAGTCAGCAAATAGAAACACTGATGCACTGTGTTTGGAAATGAAGAGATAATTATTCTAAAGATGTGCTACCACCTTATTTTGTGTAATATAACACTACCAGAACACAAACTGCATTGTTGTTGCCATACGCTGTTTAAAGCTTGCGATCAATCTGCTCAATATGAATATATGAATCTATGAATAGAAATGCAAACAATGTATGTTTTCAGACACAGTGCTGAGAAGTGGGCTAATCACGTAAGTAAAAACACCTAAGGGGATGTGCCAAGGGTATAAGACAAGGAGCCAAGATGATTTCTGGGGTAGGAAGAAAAAAATGCAAAGTGTAACAAAGTGACGTTTTATTTTTATTTTTTTCTCTATTTGCTTCTTTCTTTTTGAATCACTGACTAGTTCCACAGACACATATGAAAGCACTATTTTAAGAGATATTAACGTCAGTGGAAAATGCACAGATTTTGTTCCTTAGTTAGGAGCAGCAAACAGGCCAGATAGCCACAGACATCTGAAGAAAGTGCGTTTTTTTACTCTTAATACTCTGTCCACCCACAGGAAATGGCAAAGATGAGGGATCTGCCCTCTCTTTTTGTAGAATATTCCTCTTAATTACTGTAGTTAGTTAATTAGGACAAGCTATAGAATCAGATAACAACTCTCCCTAGAAGTAATGAATTGAGTTTAGTTCCTTGAAAGACACAGTCTTTAATTCTAAGAAAGTTTCTTGACACTAGGCCCCATGAAACCTATTAAATAGAAATATAAAATTGACTTTGGAAAGCTAAAATATTTTCATTTGACAGCAGTGTTATGCAAGGATGACAGGATAATTATACTTGACTCATTGTCAATTCATTAAATAGCATTTTCTGGTAAGAGTGAACTAGTCTGCACAACTTCAGCAGAAGTGCTTCATTCAACAGTGAGTGTTCCTAGGAAAAAATGGTGATTAAAAATGCCTATCATAGGGATGGCTTGGTCGCCTTTTACTTCTTCATTTTATAGCACTTAAGGTCTGAGCAGATGTACTGCTGAAGGTACTTAGCGGTGTACTTAGATGCAGGTGCATGAATGACTCATCTTCATCTCACCGTATACTTACTGATTTACAAGTATTTGAATTTTGTGACTAATGGGCAAGGTGACAGTAAGGCTGTACAACCTTACTGAAAATTATCATACAGTTAATGAGAAGAAATGAGTGCTTCATTGGGGTGCTAATGTTCTCTAACCTGCCTTCAAATCCACACAACTGCCACGCATTTAATATTACAAACAAGACACCAACAACCAACTATGGAAAAAGGGAGTAAATTGTTTTGAAATACCAGGAACTTGTTTTTCAAGTGTGTTAAAATCACAAAAGAGATGTGGCTATAGCTACACGCAGTGTGCTTGCTTTAAGTATTATAAAAGATATAAAAGATTAAGAGGCACAAATGTGGAAAATCCTCAAATGGGAACAGGATTGTCCTCTTGTAAAAAAAAAAGAGCCCATAGGTCATCTGTGCAAGCAGCTTATTAGCAAAGGAGGAAGTCGGGTGACATAGTATGAAGATTGACAAAGTCTGTGTCTGCTTCAAGAGGAAGTTTGGGAGGATGTAAGGATGACAGGACTGTCACACAGGAGTCTGTCAGTTTCTGGTGTGAAACTGATAGTGAGCGATATGTCTTTGTTTCCATGTTTCCATAGTTTCCATGATCTTTCCCTAAACCAAACCAAACCAAACCACGACTATGGGTCGGGACAAGTGACCTGTATGGTTGCTGGAGGACTTGTTGACTTGTTTCTGACAAGTTTTTTAAGTGTTTTAAGAATATATGGCTTTTAGGACTTTACAGAGAGCTATGGCTGGATATGTTTGCTATGTGCATGTTGCACCACTGCTGCAGTTTCTCTAACAGGATTGTATATAACATGCTGCAATAAATGTAACTGTGGGATACATGCTAGTTTAGCAGTTTAGGAAAACTTTTTGCTTGCAAGCAAGTCATAGCTCTATGATATTACTCTGTGATATTACTCTCTCAGCATTTGTTTTGTCAGGAATCTGGGCTGTTTTTATTATACCCAATTCATAAAAACAGGCTCTATTTTGTTCCTTTGGCCAGTTACATGCAGTTACAATATGTCATTGTAGTTTTCTCATCCATGTGGGGGGCTGAATAGAACAAACTACTTGGAGCAGCAATACTTGTATCAGTAGGTAGTAAAGCAAATAAGAGGTAGTAAAACAGACAAGGGACCTCTGTAAAACAAATGATGCACAGCTTTGAAAAATAGTTTTGAAAGTGAACAGACCAGTAGGGGAAAAATAATAATGATTGCAAGGCAAGTAGGTACACAGCAAGCACATCAGATGCAAGTTGTAAAAGATTTTAAGATGAGGATCACAGATGAGAAGAAAAGATAACAGAGGCAGTGCATCAGGAAGCTTAGCATTAATGATGCACTTGGGTTGCATTGTGAAAACCAGGAGAAGAAAGAAAAGACTCTCTTCCAGGTAATGTAATTGCTATATTGGTGATCTAACACCCTCATTAAACATGGATCAAATGGGGGTGCAGAAAGCAGCGGCATGGAACCAGAGTGTGAAACAGACAGGATTAGCGGATGAGAGAGCTGTTCTCTCACGCACAGTGCATGTTTGAAGTCTCCCACATGGCTAATTGTCGACTGTAGACACTAGTATCGAGAAGTTCAGCCTCCCCACTGAATTACAGATAGCTTACTTGCCCTTGGCTAGCCTCCCAGTGTTTGTGTTGATTTTTTCTGTGCAATTAACAATCTGACACCATGACCTTGGACTGTAGAGAGAGAAAGAGAGAAACATGGAGAGAAGGAAACTGCCTCATACCTTTAAAAAAGTAGCTACTGTACATTAGTGCAAGACAAATTAGTAACAATATATTTTTATGTAAAAAAATTTTTTTACAAATATGTGTGTACTTTCTCGTTTCAGAGTCTTGTCTTGTGGGTTTTGAGTGACACAAATGCTTTCTCAAATAATAAGTCTATGACAAAACTGCAAAGATAGACATAGACTAGTATTCACATTGCAGATATAAATCCAGTAAGCAGATGCAGTTTCTAAACAGAGTTTTGCCCCTCAATTTGACACTGTCCCAGGAAAAACACCAGTGGTTCTGTGTTCTGCTACTTAAAATTTATGTTTACATTTTCCTAATAAGCAACATGTTGTGGCCATGCAAATAATTACTGCCCTCTCCAAGTATGGAATGTGGAATTGATAAGTAGCTTGACTTTATCCTGCTCCTGAGGGAGGTTGTTACAATCATTTGGGTGTACAAATCATGTGACTTTGACACTAACCCTATTCCACAAATATAATGTTGTTTTGTTATAACCATCAGGGCAATCTTTCCCTTTACAAAGTGCTTTTAAAAAAATGTTTTTTGCCAAGTAGTGAAGTTATGGCCTACTTTCATGTTGTTGCTTAATTTCTGAGTTCCAGGAGGGAATTTAAAGGGAGAGCTGAGTGTCATCAGTATAAGACTGTTAAAGTATAAAAACCCAGATCTTTAGTGCAAAGAAAGACCAATAAGTTCTAGAATCAAGTGCTGATGATTAGGTTTAAAACTAACAATTATTTTTATTTTTAATTAGTCAGTTAAGTTTTTCCTACTGGATATCCTCTATCTCCTCAGAAAACTGTCAAAATGTACGATCACAGAGCCTGAGGTGAAGTCTTCAAATCATTTGTTTTGTCTGACGAACAGTTAAAATCACAGAGGATTTAAATCCACTGTTAAATAAAAGTGAGGAGCAGCACATTCCCATATTTAAGAGGCTACATGCTGTTTTTTGTGTAATTTGGCATTTCTGCTTGAAATGACTTAATCAACTGTCAAGATCATTGTCACTACTATTGTCAGACAACTAATTTACAACTTGATTAACTGTCAACTTGTTTAAGCACAACAGATATGTGGTAAAGTCATAACATTTGATGATTTACTGTACTAAAGCCAGCAGACAGGTGTAAAGAAAGTGAACAATTTCTCTTTACACCACTGCAAGCGACAGAAATGAGAACAACCTCAGGATGCCGTCCTGTAATTCTTAAACTTGGCTAAAGGGTAGTGCATTCAAGAGAAGTATGGGACATATAATTGTCTGGTTTTCAGCATCATGATGAGTTGGGGTTTCTTAAAAAAATAGGAACAACATAATTAATTCAAAGACAGCCATATGCAGTGTGACATTATAGTAAGTAGTTTGGAAAAGGTCAGCAGCAGTATCAGATAAAGGGGTGAGTCCAAGTCAAAAGGGCATGTAGCAGCCCTGCTGGCAGAAATGAGTTTCAGGACTTCCTAAGAAAAGGAAGGCATAGAGTATGCTGGGGGAGATGAGATGGTAGTAGATGAATTATGTGTAGCACTACTGGGAGATCAGGCCTGGCATATCATCAAAATCCTTATCAAAGAAGAAGATTTGAGCCACTTTGTGTCAGCAGCAAAGAACCATGTCTGCTTTGTTCACTCAGCTTCTGGCCGCCAAGGAGCAGGATACAACAAATGAGCAGATCTGTATGGGAGATGGGAGAGGTTAAAAGGTGATAGAGGTGATGATAGAGTTCTTAGACGTGGAAATTGTGTAAAGTGAAAGGGGATGAGAGGAGAAAAGGAATCTTTGAAAAAAAACTAAACAAATGTTAACATATTGTGCAGCAAGGTTACAAAACTGGTTAAAAAAAATAGAAAAGGATGTTCTGATACATGAAAAAGTGAAAGAGGCCATGAGTCGTACCATGTAAAGATCAGGTCAGATCTACTGCCCACATCAGGAGTGTAGCTATAAAGGAAAAGATCAAAGGAAGATAGAAATAAAATGATCAAAATAATCCTCTCTGTGGGAAGGTTGAAGTGACATAGGAAAATGAGGATTGCACCATCTTCAGGCAATTCACTAAAAAGGGTGCCAAACTCACATTCATATCAAGTGGACCAGGGAGCTGCTGGAGGACAATCATGTGAAGAGGTCCAGGGTGAGTTATAGTGATGGCACAGAATCCAAATGAAAGAAATGGTAAGAGTGACACAGGAGGAATAAGCAATTCCCACTCAGTAGAGATGAACAGACCTAAGCAGCGATGGCCTTGTGTCTGAGGAGAGACAGTGAGGCTGAGAGGTGGGGAGAGTGCAGCAGGTGCCGCCGCGTACTGCCAAGTGATTTATGTCTATGCGAGAGCAACAAAATGTAGAAACAAGATCGGAGCACATTCCGCGATGAACTCAGGACTTTCTGGACTGCTGACTGATAGTTCCTGTCTCCCCTCTACAATGCTTTAAGATGCGACAGAGGGACAGATAAGGCCAGGGAGAATGCATTTTCAAGGATATCTCAAGAAACAAAATGGAGGGGAGTGCAGGGATTTTAGGAAGAAAAGAAAGCTTGTGGAAACAGAATGGCTAATGTGACAGGAATTAACAGAGTGCTGGATCTTCACTCAGTTTTCCTCCACACAAATAGTTTAAACAATTTTCATGCAATATGCCACATAATATGACTGTAGCTTTACAGGCTGTGCCTCTGAGGCCAAAATGTAATACTGCTGACAATAACAATCCCCTACAGGTGTATTGAGTTAATTAGCTAATTGCAGAAAGCTGTGGAGGCAGGGACAGAGTAAGCCTTAAATGAAAACAAGTCAGCCCATGGACACTACCCACGAGGTTCACAACTAGGAGTCTATATTGCTACTCTACTTTTCATATATGCCCTTCCTTGCATAAGATTTTCAACTCACTGATACAATATGTAAGAGCAAATCAAATCAAAATTCTATATGATTAGCCTAAGGTATTCTAGTTTAAAGCACTAACTTTAAATTAAGCTTTTCCAACTAATGCTACTGCACTGACATTGAATAGATTCCACCTTTTAGCCTGATTTACGTCACCTGTGTAAGGTAGGGGGTTGGGCTACCTCCCCTCCCTTGGACAGCTTATATAAAGGAAGTGGAGCTCAAATGGTAAAACCTTTTGAAGGCCACGTGATGAAAATGCTGTTCATGAGACCTATATAGTTTCAGACTTTTTTATTGGGACCCCCTTTATTTATTTTTTTTATTGTGTAATGTTTGCCCCTGTTTAAGGGCTGTCTTCACTCTGTCCTTTGTCACCCTCCTTTATTTATATTGCACCGGATCTATTCTAGTTTTTCCTTAGATTCTAAAAGAACAAAAACTCTTAATTTTCTTCAAGCTCATATGCTGGTTTGTTGATTAATCACAAATATTACCAGCACCTCTAAGTCATTACACTGGCTCTGTAATGTTGATTTAGCCTTTGCCTCTCTTAGTATGGGTTAATTCCTGCTTTATTTGGCTCACAGGATAGAAGAGTCGGCTAAATTGCCAAGTTCAGTCAAGTCAAGATAAAAAGGCTACTGATAGATGCAATGATTTCAAGCCTGCTTCTAGCTTACACTGATGGAGAGGCTGTGAGGTACCTTGTGTGTGGTCCCTTTAAGTAGAGGTGGAGGGCACCTTTCATAGATAATGTCTCTTATAGGGCCTCACCAGACCCTTCATTATGAGTCTGATTACAGTCCAATCCCACTGGCTTGGGGCATCAGGAATAAAAATGAGTGTCGAGAATGACAGTCAGCCATTTTATCCCCTGTAATGTGAAATACTGAAATGCGACCAATGCATTTTTTTGTTTGCCTTTACCTGCTATGACAGTATGCCCTCCTCCCCAGCGCTGTTAATTCCTCCTGATCCTCAGTGCAATAGCCTTTCATTGTTTGTTTAAATTATATTAGTTAAGTAGTTAGCAATTCTCTATCAAACAGTGTAGGGTGAGCTAACACTAAGCCCCCTGAAATGAAATGAAAACTGACCAGTTTTTACAAATAATCTGAAATAAACACAGTCATACATTTTATTGACCAATCCAGAGGTCTAGATTGAGGGCATGACTGCTATTTTCAAAGTTCATCATAGTGCAACAGTCATTATGCGTTTTTCATATTGATAGGATTCCTGAGGGCAGCAGTTACCTGCTGTGTACTTTGCAAATTAACTAGCTAATTATTTAAATTATATGGGATGGCCACAAGAACATGAACACCTGCACAAGCTTGTAAAATCCAAAACACTCCTACATGAAATACAGCCACTAGAAAGCTCATTTTAAGTTTTGGGGGGACTGCATAAATAAAAGGAATATTTGGAATGTTTTTGTAGCGGAAAATACTGTATTTTACAGTTCCTGTTTTCATTTTCAGCTTCTGTAAATGGACTGCATTTATGGAGCAAGATCATTCTGTGCTCATAATCAAACTTGTGATCTGAAAATAAAGTCTCATTGCACATATTTTGTTGGCTAGACATCAACATGGCATGTTGTGTTGAAGCCACAAATGGTGTCAAAACAAGGTCACGTGAAAATCACATGATTATTGGAGTACTGTTTGGCATTGTAAGGAATTAAATACAGCTGCCGAAAATCATCAACTGCAGCAGTGGAGTACTACATTTAAAAATTCACAGTACACATAAAGCAGCACTATAAGCCTATACTGGGGAAGGCAAGGCAAACAAAGAGGCAGCTGTGATTTGTGTTCCCTCTTTGCAATCAAACCAGTGTGAGCAACCTGCAAGTATTACGTGTTACCAGGTGACCTGCCTGCAGGAAAGCCAGACGGTCAGTAACAGAAATGGAAAAGAACGTGGAGGATCGAGCCCTCCTCCTCCTTCTCCTCCTTGCTGTTTAAACCTCTGCATTTATAGTCATTCCTCCGGAGACAACCTGCCAGAAATTCATGGCATGGAAATGCCGAGAAAGTCTAGGAACTAGACTGAGTGTGAGTGGGCTGGTGATGTGAAAATATGTAGAGAGCTTAACCAAAATATCTCTTATGCCTGATGGATTACAGCTTTGGAGGGTGGGCTACCTGATCTTCCAGGTGGGCTTAACCCATCCTCAGCCCCTCAAATTTCCCGGTTAATCGGTGGTAACGACTACATTTTTACAGAAACCTTGCTACTTGTAGCTTGGAAAACCTGGGAAAACACTGCAGTAGAATAAAAGGTTTAACCAAGAATTGTACAGTATGTCAAGTACACAAGAGTGTAGCAACTGAAAGCAAGAGGAGAAAAAAGTGGTATTCCCACATTGCTGTAGTCTGTAAATACTGTTTTGAAGAAATTCACTTGCCTGTGTACAAAACATTTCAAAGGATTCCCACTCCTTTCGGGACTATCAAACACTACTTCTTTGTGTGTGTGCGTGTGTGTTGTGTGGTTTTGTTTTACTATATTTGTGCAGTCCGGAAACCAGGAGCCCACTATAGTTGCGGGGTCCGGTGGGTTAGTGGGGACCAAAATACTGGACCTCATGTTTAAATGGCTGTTTGAGGGTGTTTTAGGGGAAGAATTAGGGTTGGGGTTAGGCATTCACCCACAAAGATGGGTGTACAAGGATGTGTGTGTATCACAGAATATGTACGTTTTCTCTTCCTGTGTGAGTTAAAGTGTGGATGGACGGAGAAAGTATGCATTTCAGTTTGTGTGACTAATCAATTAAGCTAGCAAGTAAACAAGTGAGTAAGTTCACTAAGTCAGTGTGCAAAGGAAAAAAAAAAAAGAAAGAAAGCGAGTGCTGTGGGAGACTATGAGCATTAAGTATTTTCCAACAACTATTTTGAGTCATAGCCATGTCAAGAAAACCGTGAAGTCATCAGCTCAGTGGAATCTCTGTTCAGTGACAAGTCTCTATTAGCATTCACATCCAGTGTCCAGAAGTGAATCTCCCTACCATTCAGCTATTCTCCCCACACAATACTGCTCATCAAAAACTGAATAGCAGTAGAGCAAATACAAAGCACAAAGCCTGTGATAAGCAAACAAAAAAGAGAGTACCTAAACAAGGCCAAATGTTTTATCACAAACAGCATAGCTTAAGCTCAAGATTATGCAGAATAGGGAATGTAATCAGTCTCATTAATCTGTATTTCTGTACGATTCTGCTGCAAAACAAATGTTTGCATCTCAGCAGAGATTAGGGCTTAAGAGAATATAAAAACACCCATCTGAAAACAAGAGATATCTTGTTATACACAAAGTGATCCTAAAACCACCTCTGTGTCATTCAATATAAATCCATGGGTACACCATTTATTTACCTAACCTGCTGTGTAAGGGTAAGTAATCAAGTAGCAGACTTATCATCTATCAAAGCAGTGTAGATAATTACCTCTGGTCGCTTCACTGTGGACAGAGTTTTGTTTTAGGAGGAGTGGCGGTGGTGTGGGTCATACCTCGCATTCTCGGGAGCCTGAGATGGTATAGGTGCAGGGTCCTGTTCCATTGACAAGCACATCCATGGCCTCAGAGTTGGTGGGCTTGTAGTCCACATAGTACTCCTGCAGTGGAGAGCTCAGGGTGCGCTCCGTCTCTCTAGCTTTCTTGCGGCGTTTGCGGGCTGCTGCCGAATGCTCCTGCAGCTGCTTGACACTACTAGGATAGCGCTTCCAAGACACGTAGATTACCAACAGGATCATTGCAACAGATAGAAAAAGGGCAACACTTCCAGCCACAATCTTGTGGAAGGACACGGGCTCCAAGTCTTGCTCTGGGGGAAGAGCCACAGGTGGGGTAACAGCTGATGATGTTGGGCCTCTAACAGATCCGTCTCCTCTCTTGCCAGAACCAGTGGGTGAAGCCAGAATGGCTGGGCGATGCTCAGTCTGCACAGGGACATTGGATGGTGTTGGAGGTACACTCACAGTGAGCGTTGTCACAGGGCTCGATTGACACACACCAAAAGCCTCAACAGCATCCATCACTTTCTCACCCTGGGCTTTCTTGGGGGAGGCGCAGATCATGGTGGTCTCCTTTGCCCCTCTGAAGTTTCTCAGCCAGCCCACCAAAGGACAGATTGCAGGGCCACAGTCCCATACATTCCCAGCTAAGCTAATTGTGGTCAGAGAGATCCAGGCATCAACCACCTCCTGGGAGACATTGGTCAGCTTGTTGGAGTCCAGGTTTAGTGTCTGCAGGTTGGGTAGGCATTGGTAAACTACGGCATCTACTTCTGTCAGATCATTCCCAGACAGATCCAGTTTCTGGATGGAGACCCAGGTCCAGGTCAGGCCCTGGCTCATTGAGCGAATGCGATTCCACTGCAGATAAAGTGCCCGCAAATTGTAGAGGCGAGGAAAGTGAGAGAAATTGATCTTTGAGAACTGGTTATGCTCCAGATGCAGCTCAGTGAGCTTGATCAGGCCTGAAAATGCATTCCGAGTGATACTGCGCAGACGGTTGTAACCCAGATCCAGGAACTCAAGATTTCTGCAATCTTGGAACAGACGCACTGGGATGACTTTTAGAGAGTTTGAGCGTATGTGAAGGCTGAGAAGCTTCCGTAGGCCCTGAAACTGTCCAGGCTGCAAGGCTTGCAGTTTGTTGTATGACAGGTCCAGATTACGCAAATTGGGGACAGGGTGGAATGTGGTGTTGTGAAGTGATGTGATCTTGTTGGAGCTCAGGATTAGCTCTTTGAGCCTGCGCACCCCTTGGAAGGCCATTCCATCCACAGAGGCAATGTAATTGTGGTCCAAGTACAGCCAGATGAGGTGGTTGAGTCCTACAAACTGACCAGCGCGAAGACTGGCGAGGCTGTTGTACCGTAAAGACAGGCCTTCACAGCCTCCTGAGAGGTTCTTGGGAACATCGCGAAAGGCGCTTGACTCGCAGTAGACAATTTTTCCATCACAGCGACAGCTTTTGGGGCATGGGCGCTCACTCAAAGATGGATTTGCCGCCAGCCACACCTGCATCAGGAGTTGGACCACTAGCCAGCGACGCCGCAGAGCAGAGCCTAAAGGGAGGGGAGGGGGGGGAAGAGAAAGGAAAACATGTTAAGCAGATGAGCTTATTACAAACTCCAAAACCCCTAATTCATGACTTACAATTTTCTTTTGGTAAACAAAAGCATGCTACACAATGGGTGTACTTTTTCAGGTATTGAGTATTGGAAATTATGGTTTTCAACAACCTTGTTTTTCAGTTTTGCTCACAACTTCTGAGGACGTATCATGAGGCAAGCATTAAATATCTGCACGTCTTCATTTTGATTGTTTTCTTTTTATTACCAAGTAACAATACTGCTGCAAAAAGTTAACTCTTTTGTGTTTTCAGCCTATATTTGGTGTAATGATTAATGGGTGTGCATGTTATGAAAGTCAGAAAAATTATAAGAAACTCCTGGAGGGAAGACTTTTCCACATCCTGAACTGATGTGGAAATGCCAGAAGATAAAAAGTGTTCATGTTCAATAGAGAGATGTCAGATATGCTTCCCATTTAAATAACTGTAAATAGTTAAATAATTACTCCTCCTTTCAGATTTACAGGTTAATTTCTACATATCTTTGAAACCCTCTACTTCCACTCATCCCTTTCAATTTCAATCTCTAGGGTTGTCACATCCACTCTTAACACTTCCCATTTACATTGACCTATCTTCACCGTTGCTATAACACACTTATTTACACATAGACGTCAATTCATATCACATCCTACAATTTCTGAGGAGAATATGCTTCACAGTAAGTCATCATCCTGCAATTGCAGGGCTTGATTTTCACATAACTTATCATTGCAATTCGTGAAATGACTTAAAACTCAAATTAAACGCTAGCTTGTAAACTATAACATGACCTGTTACCACCACTGCTCATTGGTAATCATTGGTATATTTCTATTTATAAAGCCATTTTAGACAAACTTCCCTCTTTGCAAAATTATTCCACCTTGTTCATCTTCCAATCACAATCTTAGATCACACAACACATAGCTGTTGTCTGTCCGTAGTGTATTGAAAGAGATGGAAAAGAAAGCTTTCATATTTTTTGCTCCAGCCACTTAGAATTATTTGCCGAGGGAAATTAAAGAACTTGGTGTCCCAGACTGAAGACTATTACTGTAAACTCCATGATAAATGATTCCTTTAGTGTCTCTGTTTTTAGCTTGTTTTAGTTTTAATATTGACAATTGTAACCCTGTCTGTTTGTTTTCTCTTAGTGTAGAGGCTTCTTTGAACCTTTATACACCCAATTTCAGGGTTTATTTGTGTGTATAATGTTTGTCCTGTCTGAAACTTGTAATGTTGCTGTTCTGGCTAGGTCTCCTTTAAAAAAAAGAGGTTGCTAACTTCAGTTGGATTTATCTGGCTAGATAAAGGTTAAACCAAACAAAATATATTATTTTTTGATCAACTGAGGATTTGATGTGGTTGTTAGGTGTCACAAATCACAGCTTTAATTTAACCAAAGCAGCATTTTGTATCTGGAAAGCAAAGTTCACATTGTGTGGACTCAAATAGGTCAGTCATCCCATAAGCCGTCATCACACCATTGGCAGAGGCAGATAAGTCATAAAAAGCAGCCTATACAGAGCAAATTAACATTCAAGAGCTCGTGGTTGTGTATAAAATCCCCGAGGCGTTTCAATTTAGACTCCAACCATTTCATGTTTAACCAAACCAAAGCAGGACAGGTTCAGCATGAATCATCGCCTCTGCTTTCCACAGGTCCAAATAAAAAATCACTACAACCCCTATGGAATTACACAACTCATCTCTGTTACAGAAAACAGCTACCTGAATGCCCAATGTGTCTGTGGAGAATGAATATATATTTATGATGTAAATGTTCTTAATTTTCTGGGAGTAGATGCTCTGTTTCAAATGGGATATTAAAAGTGAGGCGAAGTGGCCAGTGGCTTCCTGGTATCATTCCTTGTTCTGAGGTGAGACAGAGTTGTTTCCATTAAAATCGTTCCCCCTTACAGAGTCACTAATGATCTGTCATTAAGATGCATTGATTTCCCCTTGAGGAGGTGGTATGTGGGGGGGATTCACTACTTATGTGTGTTTCTCAAGGCAATATCGTCAAGTTTGAACTTTATTACCATTATCACAGTAAGATAAGATTAATATGTCAGGATAGAAGTAGCCCATGCTTTAATTATCTTACAAAATCTATAATAAGTTGGCAGGTGCCACGCTCACCAAATTCATTAAGATGAATGTGTTATCTGTAGATGTGTTGCACTTACAATGAACTTGAACTAAAATAAAGATAAAAACATCTTGAATCTTGAATCTTTAGAGTTCGGGGATACTTTTAAGGCAATAGACATGATTTCAATTTTCTAGTATTTTCCGTAATCTTTGCAGGATTTGTCAGAAATAATTCCCTGACATCAAGTGCCTGAGAGGCATCATACAGCATATGCTAACTAACATAGCCATTTCTTTCCTTGCAAAGCATCTGCTGATCCCATATGGGTATTATATGTGTGTGTGTGTGTGTGTGTGTGTGTGTGTGTGTGTGTGTGTGTGCATGTTTGTCTGTCAAAGAGTGTGATGGAGAGAGAGGCACACTGACTGTTTGCTTTCTGAGGAATGTTTCATCATTCCTTAGAGATGGAGGGAACCATGGAACTGTACGGATAATTTGTGCTGGCTATTGATTATACTAACAGATACATCAATCATGTTTCTTCATCTTGGATCCCACATTTGCGAAACTCTCACTTTATTACTGCAGGGAGAAAATAGTGATCATAAGATGCAGTATTTCTGGGGGCAGCCAATTTGTTTGTCTCAGGTTCTTGAATGTAACTTTAACTAATTTGCCAACAGCTCTGTGCCTCTAAGGCTTACAAAAAAGGTAGAGACAGCAGAAGAATCCTGATATAGAACAATGCCCATGTGTAATGTTCCATGTGCATTTAAAGGAGTTTTAATAGACAACACTTTTGACTGGGGAACAGAATGTGTGGGCTGTTAAACATGAATGCATGTTTTCTAAATTTTGTGTTTGACTCGTATCCCAGGAGGATGTAGAAACAACCCCCTATTGCTTTTATTTCCCATGTGCATAATAGGCTTGCTTTATTAGAAGTGACTCCGCCATCTCTTTCAGATTGAGCCTGCCTCACAAGACACCTCTCTCCCCTCAGTGACACTGTATGTGGTTTAATGAGCGCTCTGTGCGCTAATGCTTCTGTAAGCCATCTCCTTCCCCACTACTCCTCTAATCTTATTCACAAAGGAGCACAAGTCACTCTCTGAGGTGTCACTCATGGGGTTTGTGTCTCTATTACCTCTTACCTGATGTACCTCTCACCATTACTGTTCTTCTGCTGTATCTACTTAGATGAACGATTTCTCCTCCATTTCGTTCTCCATCCTACTGAAAATATGTTAGTTGTAGTAGTGGCATGTCCTTGAACCCTGCAGCCATCAGAATTTTTTTATAATGTGAAGTCTATTTTTATGCATGTGGTCAAATCCATCTCCTCAGCCATTTCATTTCCCTTGTTGATTTCCATTTTCACTACACAACCTTTTTGCTTTTTCTCCCAACTTTTGAATATTTTTTTCTTGCTTACTTTTTAGTTTTTGGTATGATAATACATAGAACTTTTCTTCTCATTTTTCATTGTCACCCTCTGCAGTTATCTGTCTAAATCTTATGTGGATGGATAAGTCAAAGCTAAAGTTTGTCTAAAGGCATGTGTGTAATGCTTAGTTATGTAGCAGACAGCCCTGCTGTCCTCAGCACAAGAAGATAGCTATTTCTGCCTCTCAACCCTAACACATAGAGAGAGTAAGTGCACTTTACTGCTGACCTAAAATAAAACCAAATGTAGCTTAATAACTTGGCAAATGGACTCGCTAACTGGTGCACTTTGAGTGCACACAAGTGGCTCATTGCTATTTGCTGCCTGTCATTGACAAAACTGCTACCGGCCTCAGCCTTGACTGCACATAGGGGCTGGACGGCAGCCTAACACATAGGGAAGGACGTCCCCAGACTGGCCTAAGCCATCCCATTAGTCTCCAATTATCTTTGAGATGATAGCAAGGCCTGCCAAGTAAGACCCATTTCAACATAGGTCGGAAAACATTGTGTCCTGGAGTGTCTTTCTTGTATTTAGAGCACTGATTAAGTAGAATACAGAAAATCACTGAAGGGAGTATTAATGAACACAAACACACATACATATATGTATATAGAGATGTGTGACAAATTAAAGGAAAAACTTGAATAAATGCGTTCAGTCATAACAAATGGACGCAATTACAGGGCTCCCTACAGGGAGCAAGGGCTCTGTGAATTGTTTAAGGAGTTTGAAAATTTGTGATATGTTAGCTTTGTGTTGAGATGAGGCCTTTCTTGACATTACCAGTATAGAAATATTTCCATTTGAAATTTTGTCCCAAGTGAACACTTTCTAACACAATTGGCTTGAAAGCCTCAGTGCTTAACCAAGGCTTCATTAACCCATCGCTAATGGCCTTCACAGTCTTCAGATCTCAACCCAACTGAACACCTACGGGAGATTTTGGAATAATGCTTTAGACAGTACTCTCCACCACCATCATCAAAACACCAAATGAAAGAATATATTTTGGTCGAATGCTGTTAATCCATTCAATAGATTCTAGAGACTTGGAGAACCTATGATAAGGACACAGTGAAGCTGTTTTGGAGGCTCAAGGTGGAATAACACCTTACTAAGATGTGTCCTAAGTAATATGTGGAGTGATGGAGATTACCCAATCAGCCTTCATCCTTTACTGTAGTAAGCCTCTGGCCACATCAAGCCCTGAGCTAATTACAGTACTTTCTTATTATAGCTACTGTGACAACATATTGCTAAAAGTAACACATCTGTTTGCATCTACTTTATTTCTCATTATGCGGATAGGTGGTCATACTTTTTTTTTCACAGCAAGATCTTTTTTAGATGTAGGGAAGGTGTGTGAAATGTCATTTGGGTCTCTAAATTTATCTAAAACCTCTGCAACTGCATCTCTGGCTGTGGCTTTTTACTGTCCCTACTCTTCTCTTTCTGCAAAGCAGATCTCTAATGATATGGTCCATGAAACATAAGTGCATTGCATGCTGTTAATGAAGAGCATCACAGTCAGCTACACTGGTGGATAACTGAAACTACAGCACCATGTAATCATCAAATAATTGTGGGCAACAGCATGAGGATGTGAGTTTTGGGCTGGTTTGTGCACCTGGACACAAATGTGTTCATAGGCACGTGTGTGCACCTGCACGTGAGTCTGTCAGAATCACTGCACCTCAAGTATGAAGGCTTTTCTGATATGCTCTGATATTACATTAAGAAACAGCCTGACCAGACTTCTATGATTAACAATATATGGTTGCTTTGCAGTACACATAAATTGCATCTGAGCTCCTACAGTCCATACTGTAGGTCTTTGTGTGCTGTTGTAGCTTATATTGATGTGGTGCAGTAACCCACTGGGTCGATATATCATGCGGCCTCACAATTAATGGCACAGCACCACCAGTGAACTTAGTCATCTGTATACCAGTTAAGAATGGCTAGGGAGATGAAGCTACCTCAGACAATAACCTCAGACGGAGAGAATGCAAAACGGTGGAATAAGCCCGGATTATTTACAATTTTGGGAGAAAGGGGGCGAAATAATGCCAAAACATTAAACAGTTAAATACCAAGAGAGGGACAGAACGAAAGAGGGGCCAAGAAGGTGGGGGGGTGGTGGTGGTGGTGGGGCATATGAGTGTGTAACTGTGCGCACGCATAGGGGGAAACAGAACGGGGCAAAATGGTAAATTGTAGTGATACAAAACTGAGAACAAGATAAGGAAAAAAAAAACACATGAACGAGCGCAGATACAGAAATATCATCGCGCGTTGGCTAAAGAGAGGGGTATTGACGACACACGCAGAGCGAGAGGGAGCAGTGATACATAGATGCACAGTTTTTATGCTAGATTTGGAGAGTCCCTCTTGATGGCAGGTGCAGAAAACGACGGCTTTTCTTGAATGAGAATCAGTCTGCTGAGCAAAACCAGCAGCAAACCAGTGCCTTCAGCCCACAAGAGTTTTGGGAAGGCGGTAGCACTGGGCTGAAGCTGGACAATAGGCATCGTGCGTACAGATTAAGGACAATTAATGATTATGCAGGACCACGCTTTATAAAGTTGACTGGCTTTCAACGTCTACCGTGATTAGCATTCCAGTCCATGTCAATGAGCCAGTCACTCTAACTAGTCAAGATAAATTGGATAGTCCTCACTTAGACAAACAGGCTTGTTTGATTTGCTCGTGATTATGGAACAAATCTTAAAGCGCACAGTCCTGCAAAATACAACACAAGGTCTCCTCAGTGTCTAATATTCCACACTGTCAAGAAATGGAGGAAAAAATATATTGCAGCTCTGCGACTAACAAGCTACAGCACAGGCTTCAGCCACATTCATCAAGCTTGCCGAACCACTTAACAGAAGACACCAAAACCCCATTTGAAAAGACGACCATTTTTGATGCAAACGTCTGATCCAGACCAGATTCTCCTTGGAGGAGTCAAGGCATTTTGAGGGGGTGAGATTGGGGGACAACTGGAGTATATTTTCCAACAACCCACGCCATTAAAAAAAAAAAAAAAAAAAAAAAAAAAGGTAACATAAACAGAACTTACCCATATCCGCGTATCTGTCAGCTCCAGCCTACAGGTTTTAATGGCTTCTGATGCGCGACATCCGAGTCCGCATGACGCGCTCTCCACAGACAGGTACCGTCCTAATCCACTAGCCCGGTCTCTCCGCGCAGCCGCCGACTCCAGAGCGCACCTGCCCTTTACTCTCCCGGACCTGGGTGTGCTATCCGGTTCAGTTCTGCATCTATAACCGTATAACTGAACCGGGGCGAATGTCATTTACCTCCAATTCCAGATTAAAAGGGTGGAAATCCGATTTCAGTACTCCCTCTCCATGTCTTTGCAGCAAAAAGAATCGTTCTTTTTTTTTTTCAAGTTACAGCCAAAAAGAGTACTGCAGTGGGGGCAGACGATAACGAAGCCACATCCAAGTAATTCATGTCAGTCTTACATGCGCATAGAGATTCCGCGAAAATCCCGTCACAAAACTTCACAAATACACGGCATGATGCAAAAAACCCAAGACGTAATTTTCCAAAGGAGTCGAGCAGCCCTTTAGATTCCTCTCCCACAAGTAAACCCCGGCGTGTCTATTCTACAGGATGCTCAGTGTGATCCGCGCATGGCGCACAGGGGAAAGTAACGGTGGGTTATCCACAAGTCTCTGTGAAACGCCTTCAGCCAGTCTTGCGGAATAGACGCATATCCAAACATCCACCTTTCTGTCCAAACGTTCCTTTCATTCTCGTTGTAGCTCGGTTTGAAATGCAGCATGACGCTGTTGTTAATCACGTCTGCATGTCAAAGCAACTTTGTCAGGCAGAATCGGAATGCCCTCTTCTGGCGAGACTGCGACCCATGAGCTTGTCCAAGGGTGCATCGTGAGTTAAATGTCACGGTGGCAAGATTTTAAGGAAGGCTGCCAAACGCTTTAAACGACCCCTTCATTTTTAACCGCTTTAGTATCTGCTTGTGCAAAAGGAAATCGTGTTTATCAAAGAAAAATGATCTCAATTCAGAATGAGGTATTTATGAATGCAACACATTCATTCGTAGATGATAAGGAATTAAGAAGTTATCGTTTCCTGACGCTGGAATTGTATTTTATGTGATGTGTTTGCGTGTGCGTGAGCTCTTCTATCTTTGTGAGGACCATTTTGAGTGTTACACCTTCACTGTGAGAACATTTTTGGAGAGTGATGACATTTTATATCTTTAGAGTTGTTTGACATTTCAGAATTAGCTTCAGGTTTAAGGTAAGAGTGAGGTTTAGGTTAGAAGCAAGGGATGGCATATTATTATAAGGGTCCTCACAAGTTGCCTGTACACACATGCACAAACCTCTTTATGTGTGAGAATGAGGTCCATTGTGAAGGCAGCAGCACATGCTGTGAACCAATAGAAAGTGCTGCAGGACGCTGTCCATGGTGCTGAAATGGTACATTTACAAGCAGACCGTTTCCTGGAACTGTCCAGGGTCTGATTCCTTTCTGTGTAGATGGGTTATGAAAAACAACTGAAACAGAAGTCATAAACAGAATTCTACTTAACATTCTGCTCTAACCTGTATTGGAAATGCAATGGTACTTAATCGACAGCGGCCTCCCTCTGCGTCACCCAAGCTGTTTTTTAAAGCTTGGGTGTATTTAAGGAAGAAATGGGCAGCTGAATTTTTAATGTGCATTGCATCTGCACTGGGTTACTAATCTATGTTGCCCCCTTCCTTTCGAACTTAAATATAGCTGGCCTCATACTGACATCCATATTCTCAATGAATTGCTTTTAAGTATAGGAAGTTATCGGGTAAAAACATGTTTAACAATTTATAAGGCATATTTAGTATTTGCTTGGGAAACGCCTTATTGGCAGAGGTACTAGTATTCTATTGAGTATTCCCATTTTGAGATTCCATAACCTTTCAGGGTGAAATATTATACTCATATCACCACAATATTTTCATATTGCTTTTCCATTCAAAACATATGCTCACCAAAAATATCATAAATATATATTTCTATACAGTAGTTTTAACTCCCAGACTTTAAAATGGTCAAGTTTAGCACCAGCTGGACCAATTACAACATTAAAATGCCACAAAATCTGATACTGCCTTTAACTATTGTTGCTTTTCACTGTGAAAAGTAGGACTTTTTAAAGGAAAATCTCTCCCAGAGGCTTTTTAATCTAGCACAGGCGTTTATTCCCTGCAGCACCTCTTGCACTTATGCTCAGCTAATCACTGCTATATGACAGCCACCAAATGCCCCTTCTCTTTATCTTACGGTATATCGTATTCACAAATACTAAGCAGTGTTGTAGATCAGTGTTGATAAGCTCGACTGTCACATAAATGTCAGTGATGGCTGCACCTTTGATGTCTCTGCCATGTCTTCTTTACAGTAATTCTGTCTTGATAAATAAGCTATTTATCATGATACCAACCCACTGAGTATTTAGTATTCCACCCATTCATCTGCTCAGTGTCAGTTACCTGTTTCCAGAGCGCCCTTTTCAAAATGGAGCCAGACTTTCTCCAACACCATTTTAAAATTCAGCATCTTACACTGTAGCCCAGCCTCAGTATCTGCTCCCATGCAATTTGGCTGATGACTTTACTTCTGGATTCGGTTCAACAAGCAGAGGCCATTCTGCTGACGGCGCTGAAACAATTAATACCCTGTGAAGTTATGGAGATACAGACAGTGCCAGGCCACAAGCTACAACAGTGATTTCTCTTCTCGAGAAATATAACTGTATAGTTTACCCTCACCTTTTTTACACCACCAATGAATTGCATCTGCTTGTTGGTTTAAGTGTGTATCAGATAGTTAATATTCATTATCTGTGAGGGTTGGGGGGGGGGGGGGGGGAGTAAGCGGCCTTGAGCAGAAAGTCTCTTAAAAGCAAATTCTAGTTTTAAAGGTGATATTTATCAAAACACTCTTCCCTGGTTGGAACTGTGTTTGTTGCCTGGCAGTGTTCACATGCTGAACAATCTTTCAGGTCACAAATGTTGAGGCCTTTCAGTGATTTCAATAGCACTGCTTTTTGAGCTCCCAGAGCCTGTAGATCAAATGGAACAAACATCCTTCAAACACTTATTGTTATATTGGGTTTTTTGTTTGTTTGTTTGCTTGCTTTACACATATAGTGCAATATAGAGACTGTGACTATAACACAATGCATAATGAAATAGAAGTTATTGTAAAATAGCAAATAGCATGCAGTATTTACAAATTAGTGTGTATATATACAGTATGCTTTATATATTTGTGAGAATTAACACAGGAATAGCTTGCATTAGAAATCTAATAAATGAATGAATGCATGAGTCAGTGACTGAAAATGAAGGTAATCTCTGTTTCCTGAAAGTAATTCGTAAGCCTATGAGTAAAGCTGCTGGGAACCAAATAGAAAAGGTGTATGGATAAATCTGTTCTGCTTACTATCCCTGACAAAGAATCATTCTGATAAATAAAAAACCTTTGATGAATGTCAAAAACAATATTGTTTACTTTGGTTTTTGAGAGAATAATTAAGATACTGTATAAAAGAATAATTTGGATACAACATACATACAAAGATGGATGGACTGGCTGTGGATGGTTGAGTGGCCGAACTGTATGGATATATGTATGGCCTTGTCCAGCACACGTGTTCTGTCTAAGTGATTTTGACAACAGGAGATATTTTCAGGTTATCTCTGGGGTGAGAGACAACTCTGTTCTGTCCTTCTCATGTTCACATTAGCCTGGGACTTGTTCTCTCTTGTGTTCTTTTCTTTTTCCATTTCCTCTGATCTTAAGCCTGGCAGAATAATCTTAACCTGCCTCAAGGCAATTTTCAACCTGACACTGAGTTTCTGGAGTTCACCTATGAATGTGAATCATTGAGAAAATATCCAGGGACAGCTTATACAGTAAACACAGAGCTATGTGAAAATAAAACTTTCTCTTATTCCTCTTTGGGGTTTTTTTTTCTTTAAAAAAAGATGTTTTTGGTACAAAGAATGTTATGATGCCAAGGTTGCCTCAGCAGATGTGGTAGTTGTAAATCTGTGTTTTGCAGGTCGCCTCCATTAACCTTTACCCCAAGCTGGGTTGCAATCTGGAGGACTGTGTTCCACACACTGCAGCTCAGGTTGGGGCTGAGTTGTTTGGGCTTGGATGTACATGATAGCAGACACATGCTAAGTCCCTGAATCATGTTAAACAAGCATGATAATGCACACCATTTGTACTGCTCACACAGGGTAAGAGTAGAATTACAATATGAAATTGTTGTTTAATATGATGTCAAAGGGAGGCACCAATGGTTTTGCCTGTTTTGGCTCAGGTACTACAAAGGTACAATCCCCATACTTAACATCTTGTACATCATTTAGCAACCTATTCTGCTGTGTTTTAGGAATGTGAATGTATTTCTGCTTCCATTTCAGAAATCCATTCTTCTCCATTAAGTTCTGCACAAAAGGAAAATCTATCAGCTGACTATGGAAACACACTTGGGTTATTTAATCCATCACAGTGAACATCAAGTCCAAGTTCATTTTTTGTCAAAGTCACATTATTAACAGTGTTGGACAGTAATGCATTACAGTGTGTGGTTACTTTTTAAATACATTACAGTTAGTAGAACTGTAAGAGCTATTAAGGAGTAATGCTTTGTTACTTTGTAAACACAATGGTGTGCTTGTTTGCTGACTTACTGGGAGTCTGATTTAGGGTTGATAATCAGGTTGGTCTCCCTGCATTCAGAGGAGAAACTTGACAGGGACGTGATTGTTTCATTCAGGTGCTACAGGGCAGCTACCCTCTACCAAAGGAGGAGAGATGCAACGCCTGTTATTCACACTAACATTAGGAACTGGTAAGCCTATATTCAGGAGTTACCTGGTTTAATCTAGAGCTACTTTTGCTCAGTTGAATGTCTTGTTTTCTATTTCTACTTGTTAAATTTGACATGTGGGTGTTGGGGACATTTAAAGGCACCATTGGCAGAGCTGGGCTGAGTAAAAAAGTAATTTAATGGATAATTAACAATAAAGTACTTTACTTTTTTAATGAGTAATTTGTAACCATTAACTAATAACATTTTTTCAATTAATTTGCCCAGCGCCAGTTGTTAGTCCAGAGCAGACTTTTCAAATCAATTAGCACTCTCAGCACTAAATGATCATGCAAGGACAATGAAACAACAAGTAATGAGAAATGTGAGGAATATGGAAAAATGTATCAAAATTTAAATTTACTTATTTATTGGTTAGCAAAGTTACATGTTCATGTTAATTGGTATTTACTGGACTGGAGTGTGGAGCAGCAGAAAAAAATAGCAGTAAATATATTCTCTCCGCTAAACTTCTTTTAAGTAATGATAAGTCTATATAGTCCCCATGATGTGAAGATTTTCTACTGTAATTCATTTTGCTTCCTTTAGTGAAGATACTAGTCCCCTTTGTCCCTTATAATAGACACTAGATTCCAGTAGTAGAGAGATTTTCACTGATTACAGAGTCCAATTTGGTGAATACCCTTTTTACTGTAGACAGGTAATGATGGTTTCCTCCTTGCAGTTCCTGCCCTGTATTCCAACAGCACCAAACTCCTGTTTCACCGATGTCCCAGTATTGTTGACTCAGTTTTTCCATATGATTTGCTTTACAATATATTGTGTGTATTGTATATTTCAGAAAGCAAGAGATCCACTAATATTGAACTAAAATTACTCAAAAAAAAAAAAAAAGGACAGACACATAGCTTACAGTTTAAATCCTTCATCAACAGCAGGGGTAACAAGGAAACAACAGCAGATAGATACCAGGTGTGCCAGTTACATCAGTTAGGCTGGTGATGTCACAGGCATACACAGTGCCTGAGATTAAACAGCAACAACACAAATTAACAAAGAATGTGCACAACATAATGCAAACAATTACAGCTTCTGCTGATGGAAAAAGCTTCTTCAAAGCAGCACCAGTCCCAGTGTTTACATAGGTGATCGTCTTCCACATGACTTGTCTCCAGTTGGCTCCTAGTCGCAGGTCCAATCTATCAGTTACATGTTTAAATTCCTTGCACAATGTCTGATGATGATATATAACTACCGGGTCCTTTTAAATGTTAATTTAATCTGGAAATCAGGTAGCAGTCAACTTTGCCTATTTAATCAGCTTAACAACCAGAACACTTGAGGTGATATACAACAGAGCTTTTTAATACTTTAGATACAGGATCCTTGGTTGATGTAAAGTTAGTTAAAGGAGTTCCATATTGTTATGTATTTAATTCATTGGTTAGATTTTTCTTCATTTTTGAGATAGATCTTTTTTAGGATTTGTTCTTAAGTTCTTCCCCTGAAGGGCAGATTGATTAGATCTTATCTATTATAAGGATAGTAACATTTTAAATTCTGATATACTATCAGAGGCAATTATTACATTGTCTCCACCCTCTGAAAAGCTGCTGCTAATAATTCAACTGCAGTTTCTGATAACTGATCTGTTTCTCTCTTGCACTACTCCCTATGTGGGTATCAGGTCAAATTTCTCTTTCAATTTATGTAGCAGATTTACATTTATGGATGATATCATGAATGACCAGGGAGATATAACCAGTAATGGAACTCTAGAACTATATTGGGGGTTACTCAATGCTATACTTTCTGCCTTTGCTTCCCCTATCCAAAGCTTCTGAAACAGCATGCCATGCATTGAAAAATGTTCATTAAACAGGTAAAAAATATATATATATATATTTGTAATCAAGTATCTATAAAACACACTCACATGGTGCTTTAATGTCTATATTTTCTTTAATCAGACGTGTTAACATATACACAAGTTAGCTCTGTACTCCATTTTAGCAGTTTGTAGTTTTCAGTCTTTTGTAGCCATTTAATCATTTGCATAAAGAGGATAACACGTTCTTGAACACAGAAAATAACTTTTTCCGTGCCAGACATGACAACAATGAAAATACAAAATTTTGCTGATTTGACACACTATATCTTTGTTGTATAAGAGAGTGCCTTTCTTCCCCTAGTGTTTCACCCCAGATTTTGTTCCCTACTACTTGATTCCATGCCTGCTTCATGTGTTTTGTCTTGGCAAAGATGTGAGAGATAAGAGGTGGGCATCTGTGTATGGTAGTGCCTTGCCATCTGTCAACTGCCCATGGGGTCTCTGTGGACATAAGCTCTCATGGGTAGAACATGGGTAGGCAGTGAGTTTTCAGTTCAGATCAGGGAATATTTGACACAAATTATTTAGATTTTATTCAGGAATGAAAGATAAAATTAAGAAACACAGTGACCATAAAGACAAAAAGGGGCAACAAAGAACTAAAACCACCCAAGTTTTGTTTTCTTTTCTTTCAGAAATACAAAGGGCAAACACCCATAGCTGTGATGTGATCTCATCACAATACCCTGAATAAATACAATTTTACATTATGCATTTCATTGCCACTATGTCTTTTATACAGGAAACCTTTTACAACCATATGGGTCAAACGTAAAGTCACACGGGATGTCTGCTAATGCTCTTGCAAGATGGAAGAATTTACATAATGTGAGATGATAAGGATCTATAAACCCAGCAGATCAATGAGGTCCAATTACAGGCCACTGGAGTTTCTTATCTGCCTCAGTTTAACTTTGTGCTGCCTGTGGTCCTCCACTTTCATTAAATCCCCAATGTGATTAGGCTGACTGATTGGCACAAGTTGAAGATTATCACAGAGCACAATCGCTGTTTGCTGCTTACTTTTGTGTTCAAAGACACAAGAAAAGCATCCTCAAGGACACATTTTATGTAGTTAGTGACAAATAGTATTTTGTGTTTCTGCGGAGGCAGTATCATTTAGCCATTATCATATTTTACCTCATTATTTTCTATAATTCGAGCAATGTTAATGAGTCTTTTACTTGTGACCTTTGCTTAATGAACACATGCTATAACCATAAAAAAAACACGGTCACTGTTACGTTTTTGGTTTCTCCACATCTTGCAGTTTTCGGGGGCCTTTGGGAGGGCTGTGAGCTGTGGGGCTACACCTTTGTTAAAGAGCATTCACCTGTGAGAGAGTCAGAGCCATCCAAGGTTGTAGCCAGGAGGCATGGGGGAAAAAAAACTAATGTTTTCGTAAACATACGCACACACACAAATGTGCACCCCCACATATTTCCTGAAAAGCCCCAAACACATTTTTTCATACATCTCTTTCATCTACATTTGTTATTCTAAGACTTATGTATGTACTATAAATTCATTTGTTTGTTTGATGTTTCCCATTTCTGACTGTCATGTGAGATGAATGAATAGCATTTGACAGTTGAAGGGAAATATGGCTTTTAATCCTCTCTGCCAACTTTATTGTTGACTTGTGGATCACAGACTCAGTGAGAGCATCTCTTTCTAGTGCTTTAGAGGAAGGGGAAAGAGATTCCTGCACATAGTGTTTATAGTGTCATGGTGACACACTGGAGGCGCGCAGATTAGCAAGGCACTGAAGAGCACTTCCATGTGACTCAGCATGTTTGGCCAATTACTCAGCATGCCACCCGCTCCCTTTCCCTCGACACACCCACTTTCAGCCACATTCCAACAGTAGTGGTAGCTCGTCTGACTCTGTCCCCTCATCCCGCTCGCACCCCTCATTCCTCTATTTTTGGCATCAGAAATTCTGGGCACGTAGGCCTCAGCACAATGTAAATTATTCAGCCTGGCTTGCCAGAGGCTGGGAGCGAATCATAAATCGCAGATGGTCTCAGGCTATTTCATACGGGTGACCGTGGTTAAACACCAATGCACAGAATCATTTTCAAACCCACACAAATATAAGGTTTCATTACTTGTAGCAGGGTGAGAGAGTATTTGATTTTGAAGTTGCGCGAGACGGCCTTTTTGTTGTATTCAAATGGGCACAGTGTGCTTGTAGCATGTGACATGTACAGCGCCTCTGATTTCTGGCTCAGCTTCAAAGACAATTCTTGTGGAGGTTAATTAACCATCAATGAATGCACAATATCTCAGGTTTTTCTAAATGGCTTTGATATTGTCTTCCCTTCATGTGAGAAAGCACCTGAACAAGGCTGCTTACCAAAACCTATCAATCTATCTATCTATCTATCTATCTAAAAAATAGTGTCACTGTCAAACAGTAAACAAAAACACATAAGAAGTAATGGGAAATTTATTTAAAGTAGATTCCCAGCACTTAGGCCCAAGTACACATAAAATGCTTTTTGCAAGCTGACAATAATGAGGTTGGCTCCAGCAGGTAAAATACAGTCAAACTAAAACCGTTACTCTGTGAAGTAACTAGGAAGTAATATTTACACTTAAAAACATATTTCTCTGTGTTTTTCCTCAGATGTGTAGGTAGCAAACATACATTGGCATTTAGCTCAGATAATATAAGGTAAAGAAGGTAAGAGACTGAGAGAATATCACTTCCTCTTAGCAGTGTTGTCTTTGACATTTTGTGACATTTTTTCCTAAAGAATACATAAACCTCGTCTTCAAAGTGTGGTCTTTGCTGCTATCTAATAACTGGCACCTCTGTGTTCTGGGAGCTACAGTATAATGAGGCACTTTGAGATTTGTTACTTCAGGAGAAACAAACTTTTTTTTGTGTTTTCCAGAGTTCCTGACTTATAACCTGTCACGCTGATGGCATGGCACAGCTCTTTTCCCCTCGTTTGCTTGTTGACTTCTTTGACAGTGAGAGGAGCGCCATGAAAAATGGGCGAAGGAAGCCAGTCTGGTGTCGGGCACAGATGCCAGAGCAAGGAGGCGCTCAGTAGGGCAGCGTCCATGTTTAGTGAGGCAGTTTGCTGTTTAATTACACACTGTGGGAGTCACCTTCCTTAGACCTCTGAGTTCACATGCTTAGGCCAAGGGCACAGTGTACAGGTTTCTATGCCCTAGATCTGGATGGTGTGGGAATACACAACACAGATGCGCACACAGACACAAACACACACCATTGAGCATTCTTTAGAGGACAATTTGCTGACTTGCATTCATTCCCTAGAAGAAAGTTTAACCTTTACCCATGCCTGAACATTATGTTCACCATAAAGCCCCAACCTTTTTTAAACAAGCTGTAAACACAATACTGACAGTCAGAACCTTTTAAACTGTTATTTTGAACTTTTTTTTAACATTTGCTTATTTAAACACTCAGTAGACACAGAGCAACATTAGCATTCATTTGGAGTTGTGTTCCTGGCCACACAGTCAATTTAAGTCCAATATTCACTTTCCTTAAATGGTAAAATGGTAAATCGACTGCACTTATGTAGTTGTATCGACCACCAGAGCATGTTACACTATGGGTCATATTCACCCATTCACACACACACATTCATACAGCGCTTGTTCTATACATTAAGTGCACTAACATTCACACCCATTCACACACTGATGATACATTGCTTCACTATCTTGGGGTTCAGTTTCTTGCCTCAGGATACTTCTGCATACAGACTGTAGGTGCAGGGGATCAAACCACTGACCTTCTGACTCTCTAGAGCTCTCTAGAGCTGAGAGACACTACAGATAGATATTACATAGAGTTGTGAATCATTGTTGATTTCAGTGCTTTAGAGCAAACCTGTACTTTGTATATTTTGCATGCAATGTACAAATGGAAAATTGAATTTATGAGCAATATGCTCCAGTTCTCCAGTGGAGACATGTTAGCCTATGTTAGTTAACGTTACTATGTTAAGAACCAAAATCATTTTTCCTAACCTTAACCAAAGTGCTTTTGTTGCCTAAACCTAACCACAGATGGGACTCTGGATGCAAACCCAGTCTCTGGTGTAACAGTTGTGCACTTTGTACGCCTGCCATCCACCCCACCCACCTCCTGGTGACTCCACTGCTGTTAATAAATGTAGCGCTAGATTGATCACTGAAAAATGCACCTGGCATGCAAAACCTGTAAAGGTGCTGTAAGAAAAGCTGATTCCATTCAAAGTTTTAGTCCCCAAATGTGGCAACAGACAGAAATACAGACACAGACAAAGACAACAGAAAGATGTACAGTGCACGCATAGAATGAAAATCATTTTCAAACTGCAGCTAATAAGTTTGTCTGTTCAGTATTAATGAAATGTTTTCCCCCATACTCAATGGGCTGTCTTGTCCTTGGCCTCTCCCGGTCATACGTGGCTCATTTGTTATGACCACATACGTTCTAAGCACTGTTCACTTTTAGCAGTTTTTCTCCACACAGCATCCACACTCACTCCATCCCTGTCCACGCTAATTTCCACTAATGATTAGTCAAGGATAAAGAAACGATGGGGCTTTTCACACATAGCTAGTTGAAGGCTCTCACCCCACAAAGATTAAAGGCAGGCTCTTTTATACACTGTGGAGTGAAGACCAATAAATCCTCATTGATGCTCTAGCAGTGTAATTATCACAGGACCCAGAGGCAGAGATCAAATCGCTGCATGCTATTGACAGTGTAGCTTGATACAAACAGGTATGTCAGATTGGGCCACTGGAGGAAGCACTGTGGGGTATATCAGTCTGACTTATCAGTCCTTGATAGCTTTAAAATCTATCACCCCCTCTTCATCTATCTCCATAGCGTTTTAGCATATTTGCTGGGCCAATTGAAACATATGATTTATAAATGTGGAGAGATTTGATACTGACACTAATCCACAGGGACAGGTCTAGCTGATAAAAGAATTGTGGCCTAAAATCAAGAGTGCCATTGATATCAGCACAAAATGTGACAGAGCAGGTAATAATGTCATTAACAAAAAAATTTGTCCATTAAATTGAAACATGTCATATAATAATGTGATAATAAAGTCATAATAAAGCTATTGGTGAACACAAAAATGGACTGTTCCTGATAAAGTGCCTCACATGCTGCCATTGTTCGAATAATACCATTAAAATTGTTTCCTCCAAAAATAGATTTTTTTTACTAGTATGCTTCTCTAGTGCCAAGCAGTATGCACTGAATAATCTCAGCTATTTTTCTTTAATGCTATAGATTATTTGTAAAAGCACGGCTGAAGGGTTTTGAATGACAGCTTTCCACACAAATCCCGGCTTGATGGGGTTTGCCGCCGTGGAAGAAGAGGAAAACAAGATAATCTCTGAATGGCATGAAGTATTGAGGGGTGGGAAAGGCAGGAAAGATAAACAGCCAGAGAAAAAGAGAGAGCAAGGCAGAGAGAAATAGAGGGAGAGAGAGAGAGGAGGAGAAGGAGAGATTCAATTCTTTCCTCCTCTCATTCTCAGGGTGTGTGGTGTGTCTGCTCTGTATGTGTTTCCGTGCCTCCAGAAGGACCGGTGTTTGTGTGCACACGCTGATGATTTTGACAGCCAGGCTGTATCAGCAGAAACAAGGCCTATAAATTGCAATGGTTTCAGATGCCTCGCACAAGTATTGACTGTTAATATCTTGGCTGGAATAGCACAAGAACAAACCAGACACCCAGAAATATATGTTGTCTCAGAAAGACACTGTAATTCTACAGGCAGACATATGTGTAAATACAGCCAAACACTATATACATACATACATTTTAATGCACACAGGCATGCTTACCTTTACATCTTACATATGCAACAGTGCTCTCTATGTACAGTATGTGTTCATGCATGTAATGTATACTGCTTGCATCTCTTGTATATCAATGAAAGTCTGTCTTGCTGAATGTGACACATTTTTCTCCTCTAGTTTTACTAAATATTTACAGATTCTGCACACTCACCAAGGCTCCACTGACACTGCAAAACAGGAAAACTTTGGGGAACACTTAATCATCTGCATGTTTGGTAGATTGTTGAACCGCTTATATGGTATTTTAAATGCACGACACAAAAATCAATCATAATTAAAAGAGCAACACAACAGCTGCTATAGTAAAAGTGCATATTAGCAATGACGAACTGGAGATCATGCACTGTGAAGAATATTTTCAAAAAGGGAACCAAGTAACGATAAATATGATGTTTGCCCCTGGGCCAATCTGTAACAAGTGTGTTTGGACCTTTAAATAAACGTCCCTGCTGGGAGTAAAGAGTGCTGTTTTAAACCTGGTGGAACATGTTGAATCATTCCCCCACAGGTCATCAACATCTAATCAGGTGTGTACAAAGTGAAACGTGGTCAAATCCATGCTGCACAAAATGTTCCATTAATGTAACTGTGCACACAGAGATCTTTGACTGGCTAAAATCTGTTTCAGATAAGGCTCTACGCTGCTGTGGTTTTTAATCAGATAATATATTCATAATTTAGGTTTGTAACAAATATCAACAGACCATCTTTCTTTGTAGGTCAGGAACAATTTGAGCTGAGCATCATGAATATTACAATGTAATCTGTTTTTGGAAAAAAAAAAAAAAAAAGAACCAGTCATACAAAATAAGGATTTCACCTCACTAATCCAGGGGTGTCCAAGCAAAATGTCCCAGTTAATGAGCTTTCTTAGTGAGCTGTTGTTCAGACATGCCCACAAGTCTGTTCTAAAGTTGAATCATCTCACATTTATGTCTGACATTTGGAGGTTCCCAACCCACATATCCACTAATGTAAGCTCACAAACTCCAAAATCAATCAAATTGTCCTGCAAGTACACCAGAAGCATAATCTTAAAAATGACACACACAAGATTTATACAGTTGTGTATAAGTACGAAATGACAGATCGTGACACTTTGCTTAGCACTGATCCCAGTATTCTATCTGCTGGATCAACCAAGACATTAGTACCCTCCTAAAAAGTGAGGTGCTCATCCAAAATAAAATGTAAATACTCTGGACAACAATCTGAACAACAGGTAGACGATGATTGTGATGCTAGGCAACTATCCAAATTCCAAAAAGGTAAATTTGAGATGAAATTGTGCAGAGACACTTTGTAAGAGTAAGATGAACTTTGTAGCATATTGTGCAATGATTCAATATTCTATTTTATTTTCCTCTATTTTTCTTTGGCTAACACATGTGATGTCAATAGTACTGATTAAAGTAATGATAAAGTTAGGGACTTGATCAGAGTCAGTAAGAGCAAGAGCAGTAAGAGCAGCAAGCCAAGATAGTAACTGACTTTTTCCAACTTGGAATCAGCTGTGTGCATGAGACTTGTGTGCAGTGGAGGCAAATGAAGTTAAGTCTCAAAGACAGTGAGTTAAATGGATCTACCTATAAATCCAGTAAGACCTAATCTTTGATACTGAGTCAGGTTAAGAGGCTGTAGATCCAATCCATGTTGCGGGGATCACGGCATTCCAAGACATCCATTAATACTCATTAATGGGATTCTCACAGGCTTAAGGCTGAGACTGATCTCTTCCAGTGGGTGCTGCTTTCTCTCTGCAGCCAGCTGGGCCGACCAATGAGTGGATGATGAAGCAAAAATACTGCCAAGGTAGTTCATCAGAGGCTTGGCCAAGATCTGAAATTTGTTATTATTAGACAGAAATACATCCTGGAGTTCATTTCATCAAGTAAATTTGGGGTATTACCGCAGGGTGGCTTGATTTATTTTGCATTTATTCTGCATAGGGACACGCTGGCACAGACTACAAACACATTGATATGATTTTGTAAACTCCTTGTGCCCCCCCCCCCCCATCTGTCTGTATTCCTCTACGTAGCTGTCTGTATAAATTCATACTATGCTTAGCTTCTGAATATGGGACCTTAAAGCAGGGAAAATACAGTTGCTGCCCTATTTGTGTGCAAGGTGTCCTAAAGCTGGTCATTAATTTTCATTAAGTGCCGTCAGTAAGGACCATTAACCAGGCTAGAGAATAATCACCTCCCCAGAGTGGTGACCCGTTTATGGCACAGGTAAGGGTTAACAGAAACAGCCCACCTTAGATGTACCAACAAAACACTCACAGCACATACCACAGTAAGCATTCTGCAATGAACCTTTTTTGTATCAGTAACAAGAAAGTGATAAAATACTGAAAAGGGAAAAGATTAAGTCAGTATGTTTTGGGTCCCTTGACATATGGCAAGGTTTAAAAGTTCAGAGGATGATGTTTCTTATCAAACAAATGACAGGATCATAGACTTAAGTCCCACTCATCAGTTCTGATTTCTAGTAACATTATTTGCATTAGATAAATGTGTCACTTTTAGAATACCCACTTTAGTATGTTTGCACATGTTAACGCCTATAGTTTGACCTTAATCTACTGGATAAGAGCATTATCGCTTGTATGGCTTGTATGTCACACTACAGCTGTGATCACTGGGATTACAGTGAGCATTATTTTTATCAAATACATCTGTCAAGATTAAATGTGTGTGTTCAGTGATGGTTTAGAGGGGGTGATGGTGTATTTTTGTGATCAGAATTGTATTGTGAAGTTGGCTAAATCCTCTATAATACTAGAACAGCAGCAACTGTGTATTTCTGCATTGTTTTTCTTTCTAAAAAGTCATGAGAGGTTCTGTCATATAGAATGTAGCAGAACCATGGGCAACATCAGGATCAAAGGGACAGAAAGAGGCTATAATTGCGTTTTACCGAACATTATAAAGACTAATATTTTGTTGTTTGGTTTTTTTTGGCAGATCGGTTGTATGTGCTCAGAAGGAGCAGGCAAGGATTCACTTATTGCTTGGCCAGGAAGTGATGGCAGGGAAGAGTTGGTAGAAGACATGTAATGTTCCTTCTTGTCTGATACGATCTTTGTGGACTGGGAGCCAATGCTGGATTTTCCAAACAATGGCAGCTTTAATATTAGTCTGCATCATGTCAGCTATAGTGGTTCCTCATGATAATACAAAACAACTTTTGGAAACAAACTTGCGATAAGATTTCAGTTGCTACCTCTCTGTATGGAGTGTCTGTGCTAACTGTGGAAATATTTATCTTGTGAGTTTGAGATCCAGGTAATCTCCTGCTGAGGTAATAGAAAACTCAGGGTAGAGAGTAGATGGGAGAGGAAAAGGTCAGGTCTCAGTGAGAAAAGAGAGTGTCATTTCCTAGTCATAGTCTTAGAAAAACACCAAAAGTGAATTGAAAGCTCCAACCTTTCGACATCTCAAGAGTTTTCCCTGAAGAAAGACACTGAAAATGATCATTTGCCCCATTTACACCGGGAATTAACCTGTGACCTGTATCAGAAATCAGTATCTGGAGAATGATATCCGTCTGCTTTGCATTTACACCTGGCATTAAAATATATTCACATTACCTTTATTGTGACACACACTGTGATTGGATTTCACTATAAAAATAGATTAAAAGTGGGGTTCACTGACTAATGTTACCACCACTACCTGTAGCTTTTGCCGGGCTTGCTTGAGTTAGCAGAAAGAGTTGGAGTTAGATGACCTTTCAAGTCACTGTGTGGCTTTTACTCTTAAGAATATAGTCACACTGGATAGACTGCATTTACACCTAACTGAGATCTGCTAAAAGTGCAATCCTAACTACCACTAAATTTGGTCTGGCTAATCCAATCATACTGATCCTAATGCAGACCACATGCATATACACCTGGCGTTAACATGCACTTTTCAGATACAGATGCTGTTATCTGGATATTTAATGCCAGGTGTAAATAGGGTAATAAAGATCACTTCACAGATGATATCATGATTTAAAAATGTAATTTCCACATTTGAATAAATAGAGAAAACACCACTTTTTTTTCTCCAATCATTGTTTGATATTGCAATCATAATGCCTGTTGAGGCTCTAACTGTGGTTACATGATATAAAAATAACTTTTGTAATTATATTGTAAATTTCAAGTGAAGACTTGGTGGAGTGATATGAATGATAAGATTTCCTGTTACATCCCTTTGTGCCATGCATACATGTACCATCAGTATAGATTATTGGACATTAAAACCATCTACTATAGTTGGGTAAATCCCCTCCTAAGACTACACTCTGGTATAAGCACTGGTATTGCTTTTCAGTTGTAAGTGTGGCACTGCATTGAAACCCTGGGGTGTATCAGTAATTATAGGCTTTTTAAAATCACTCCAAATCCGACAGCCCCCAGAACAGCAAATTTGTGAGAGCAAGATTTAGTTTTTTTTTTTTGTTTTTTTTTTTTAACAGCAGTTATTAAATGTTCATAAATACAACTCAGATTTAAATGTTTCATAAAAGACTTTTCCGAATGGTGGAATTTTTTATTGAGTATAAAGTCTCTGTGGAACTCAGAGATAAGTTTTCAGCAACAACCCTAAGACTCCTAATAGACACACTAAGGAAATGCTGAATACAAAGAACAGATTGCAGCACCAAATATACTGTGCTGTGGGGTGACTTAACAATAGACTGTAGCAGTGTCCCTTACTGATGAATACACGGAGCCCACTCAGTCTTAATGCACATTATGAGCAATCGACCATTTCCACACCGGGCCTGAACTGCGACAAGCTTCTTTATGAAGCATTTGAAAAAAAGCCAGAAAGAGAGAGAGAGAGAGAGAGCAGGGAAAGCTCAAGAAACCAGTGGGAACTAGCAGCAGATGTTTCACACCCAAGAGGGTAAACAGCATTTGTAGGGCATGAAATTGATTCAAAGCTTTTTGATGGGGAAAGGAGAGGAAAGGAAGAGGAAGAAACATTTAGGTGAAACGGAATCAACTGTAAGTTCATTTCAGGCTAAATGAAAAGAAAATGGCAAAGATATATAAACTGTGTATGTCTTTATTTACATCAGAAAGGATTTTCCTCTAAAGATTTGGCTCACTGAGATTATCGAGGGCAGAGATGTAAGGTGATCCCAGCAGGCATCTCACCTGTCAGTCTAAAGACCTGAGGCAAGCTGTGTAACACATATATTGTGCAATTTCTCGTATAACGCCTTTAGTTTGAGGGGAGGTGACATCTTCTTAAAGTACACTGAGCTGTCAAGCCTGAGGCTGTGTGAGAATGGGTGCTACATCCGTTTCAATGCTTTTTCCCCCCGAATCCTTGTAATGGAACTGAAACGTGAGTATTTATAAGAGTGAACATCACTTTTCCCCTTTTAATTCCAAATTTAATACTGTTTTTTTATCATTATATTAAAATAGAGAATAAAAAGTAGAAAATGTGAAATAGTGTGATGTGGAACATCCATTAGAGATTAATTAAGACAGTTCTTAGGGGGAGGGTATTAGTCTTTAAATGGTCTACCATCACCTGCTGTATACAATTCTTTTGGTGCTTTCTTAATTATTCTCTCTCTAAATACTCTAAATAATATTTTACACAATGTAATAGTTTAAAAAATCACTATGTTCCTGATAATTCATAGCAGTCTAAATCAGACCAGCAGTATAAAACAGTTTTCTGAATATTTTGAGCACTTACATTTGATGTTTCTCGGTCTTTTTAGCAGATTCAGTAGCAGTATTGAGTTCAGAGGCCTGGATCACCTCAGGCTGCACCACCAGCTCTCCCAGGCCAAACACTTAGTTCTCTCCTCAGCAGTCCCTGTGTAATCCAAGATCAAAGGTCTCAGAAAATCAGGACAGATTCTCTTGGGTAACAGCCACATGAGTGATATGAAGCTGCGTTTTTATCTTGCTCCCGCAGGTTAGCTACTGGTAGGCTTGCAAATTGCTATTGTATTTTTACTTTTTTATTTTTTTTCTGTGAATATTTCATTATTCCCAAGATTTTGGTGTATAGACACATACATCTTTAGAAGTATTATAGATGCGCTTAAAAGACTTCACGTTTGTTGGCAATTTGAATTTTTACATTAAAAATTTTCCATCTGTATGAAATATGAAGAAGGGTCCCAAACCATGCTAGTGGCTCTGTGATATTTTACTCAGGTACAACAGTGCCTGTTGCGAAACAAGGGTTGACATGTTCTCCAAAGTTCTAAACATAGATAAATATCTGTTAGGATGAATTGGAAAATTTGTATACATTAGAGCACTTCACTTTTGCCTCTAAACGCGTTCTGTCTACTGTCTAGCAACCAGTTTGCATATGTCTAACTGGTTGTGACCCCACCAGAAAAAATAAACAATATTGTTCTTCTTTTCAGTCATGTTAGTCATCCTCTGATCCCACAGATTTATCTTGCAAACTCTTGGGGCAATCCCAACCCTCAGGTTTGGAATAATGGCATTAGATAACAGGTGAGAGATGTTTGACCAACACTGCTGTTGCAGCTTTTGGCAAAATGGGTAAAAATTCTCATCTCTGTGTGTTTGGAGCTTTTGCAGATCAAACGCAGCCTACAGGCGATCCATCCAGCGGTAGTGTCAGTTTCATTTGGATTTGCTGTCAGGTTTCAGGTGTGGATTAGAGTGCAAAAACAGTGAGTAGTTTGTAGACAGTTGAAAGTTGGAAATGTGTGAGTGAGTGGGTGGAGAGCGGTGGCTGAGCAGACAGCTTCATTTGGTTTCTCACCGAGTCCTTCTGTGGCTCTGAGCAGATGCGCCGTGCAGGAGCTGTATTTCTTAACTCAGGAAAAGTAATGTGACGTGCCGCACAGGAAAATCCTGAGCTTGCCAAACACACAAACACACACCAACCACACGCACACATAGCACAAACCTACCACCACAGCTTGTTGTGTTGTAAATCATTGCCCTCTCGCTGGTCTATTAAGATATGGAAAGCTCCACATGGGATTTATACAGTCAATCTATTTTACTGGTCTTTGGTCTCAATGCTGCCATCAGGTTTGTTCCTTAAGTGCCTTATCACTTAAATGCAGCTGTGATGGACCGTGTGTTCAGCTGCAAATGTGAATGTGACTTTAGTATGAATAGAAAGCTAACCTATATTTATTGCATATATTGCATACATAGAATATATATCCCAACATCATAACTTATATCATATCTTGACTGTCTTGTGCAAAAATTGATTGTTCATATGTCTGTTTTTACAATTAAAAACTCAAAAGTTTAATTCACTTCAAGCTCTAATGCCACACCACCTGTGGCAACATAATCTCCTAGACTAAGCATCATCGTCATCTTATCTACACCAGCATTGTCAAAATATATTATGGAGAAAATTAGGTGCATGTTTTTTTTTTTTTTTGTTTTGTTTTGTTTTGTTTTTATTTTCTCAGTTTATCAGACTGCCAAACATTAGAACATATTCATATTTGCACTTCTGGACTTTGGAGTCTTCTAAGAGCAAAGGGAAGGAAAGATTTTGATTTCTGAGGTGGCAAAGAACAACAAGCACAGTAATTGACACTTGCATTTTCATGCAGCTAATGTGAAATACAATTGTTGTCCTCTCATTCACACAGACAGATTTCATTCTCTGACCAGATTTGATGCCTGAGGAGTCAAAATCAATGTTATATGAATGGAGAATGTAAAGCATCACCAGGAATACATTCAGAAGCAAATGAATTCACCTTTCGTCTTCTTTTACAAAGCTGATATTTTCCACGCTGCATCACACAGTAGCTGCAGTAATAAAGATTATTCCATGGCCTGGGCAAAAAGCCTATTACACTCTGCTGTGCATTAGTGAAATATACAATGAAAGTGAAGAAAAAAGGTAAAAGCTGAATCTCATTTCTTGAAAGGGTGTTGCACCAGTGGATTGTGTATTTGTAGCTCCCGCAGGTTCCTAAATTAACTGAGTAAATCCAATAGAGCAGAAGTGAGCTCCCAGATCAGTTAGAATTCAAGATTACTTTAAACGGATTTAAACACCTGGACATAAATATAACACCAGAGTCAAAGTAGCTGGCTTCACAGAATTATCAGCCTCCATGTTTTTAACAGCAACTGTATGAGTAAAGAGATGGATATCAATGCAATTTTACTCATTGAATAAATCAATACTAAAATAAATAAAATGTTGCAATGTATTGGATTCAGTGAGGGCACTCTGTGTCCTTGGTGAATAAAAGTACCACTTTTTCCAGTTAGTTTTCCATTTTTTTCAGCTTATTATTTTATTCAATTTGGGATAAAAATGCAAATATAAACCACCCTGGATACCATGAGGCATGCCTTGGTACGTTGAAGGCTGAAGGTGAGCATTTCATGAAATCTTGCAGACATCAATGATTCAACAAATAATGTCACCAGTGCTGCTTTTCTCTCCTTGTCCTCCGCTGACTTGCTCTGACCACGGCAGCTTTACTGAAGCATGACATTACAGTCTGTTGGCTAACAGCTCTCCCCACACCCATACCAGCTCTGGTATTGTTCCCTGCTTTTTGGACATCTTTCTCACTTTTAACACATTTTGCTACATGACTTGAAGTAGGCAGCTGATGTGCATTGAAAATTTTTTTTTTCCCTTTCTCTCTCCCTCTCTTTCAGTTCAAGCTCACAAATGTGGTTGCCAGAGGAAACTAAGCACTTACCTTTATTACTGTATGTTATATAACCATATTAAATATGCTGTGAAGGCTTACATAAACGCAGCTTGAAAAAAAAGTTACATGAATATAAAGATATGATATCTGTACTTGTTACATTAGATACATGGTTTACCTGTTTGTAATGATCAACCTGAATCATACAATACAACTAAAATCTTCAGATGGGAGGTTTACAGATAGAGGGATGAAAAAAATCAGATTGTCTTTGGTACAAAGGAACCCATCTCTTAAGTTTGACAGCTTTTTTTTTAATTTAGGGAAGAATACTGTAAATATACAGTACATGAACCTGCACAAATACTGCTGAATGTGATGGACCTGGTATTTTACTGATTAAGTCACTGGCATTCAGAAGACACAAAAGACACGTCGTTTAACTTGGTCCAGCTGCTTAATAACTGTGGCCAAACAAAATATCTTTTGTGTGTTCACAGTGCACTAATAAAAAGCCTGTAGGCATGGGACTATGACGTCAAGCTTCAGTCAAGGCTAGCATTCCTGTCTAAGTCACACTACTGGGTTATGTTATAGATCAGGGTGGGACACATGGATGAAAAGGACATGAAACAGATGAAACACACAGTACATGATATAAGGAACAAAGACAAGGGCAAAGGTCAAGCTGGGTGGACAAAGTGGGCTGAGGCCAGGTAGGAGAGGAACAAAAGAAATAAAAACGGGGAGTAAAAAGCAGCAGCTGTCAGTGAAGGATCTATGGAGACAGGACTCTAGGCACAAAAGAAACCCTGTCTCTGTGGTGAAAATTTAACATATTCTTTTTGGCTAATACGTTCTCAGAGATACAGAAGCCTACACAAATTATATTATTCGCAATTTTGATCATCACTGTTCAATAAAAGTGGAATCTTATGACAGAAAAAAGTCATATGGATGTGGCCACAGCTGGATTTACCTGTTAATCAAATTACCAAAACCAGCTGACATACAGTGAGCCAGGGAATTTTGATGTCTTTGGGGGTCATCCTTAACCCTCCAAGGCAGCCTTGGAGGGTTAAGGATGACCTGCTGACTGCTTCAAGTGAGTGATGATTTTTACTTCTTTTGGGCAATGTTGTCTGTATTTGACAGTTGGCAGCTGAGGTGGACAGAAAACATGGGGATGGCATTCAAATCCCAACTGCAATTAATGCAAGCACTGTTTCCTCTAGAATGGTTTGCTGATTGAAATGAGCTGTACATTATGAACGTAATTCAAAGGAGACACAGTTGGCACAAGGCAAACAGTCAGTCAAGGCTAGATTTACTAGTGTTTTTGCACAGTGTTGGCAAGGTGTGCTTATTACATCTGCAATTAGGGGAGGATTGTGTGAATAATAGGTGAATACACGTCAGCAGAGTTTGATTTTGTACCCTATTGGATTCACTGAAGCTGCTATAATCAATATTTTCATGTTAACAAATGACCATGTTTATGTGAAAGGGGTTGCTCATAGTGACAAGTCCAAATAATTTATAATTATTGTTAAATATAGGCTTATACCATATATAAATTGAAAGCAAATATGAAGAAATCACTAGCTTAACAGCTACATTCTTCCTTCTTTTGACAGGAAATTTACAGTGGGTGTTTGCATTCTTGCCATATTAACACCGTCATCTGATCCTGTCTGTGTCACTTGAAACTGTCGTCAGGCCTACTTCCACCATTCCCACTATGTCATTTCCTTGAATCACTTCTGTTTAGCCTTTCTTCTCACACAGGACTTAAATTCCCTGACCTGCCTGACCCTATAAGGAGAAGGAGTGCACTTCCCCTTTAAAATGTCTTTGTTGTTGTTGTTAATGTTTTCTGCTGAAAAAATAAGTCTGTTTTACAGATGGGAATGTTTATTTGTTTATTGATTTCACTAACAATATGTATGTTTTGATTATGTGCTTTTTTTGTCAAAGCACAAATGAATATCAGCTCCCTCCAAATTAGAGGAGATTAATCCCACCTGGGTCAAAGTGGCACTAATTCCAGAGATCCTCCCTGATTGGCCACAGACAGCAGGTGACAGGATATAAAAGGCTTTGGAAGACAGCCAACTGGTTGGTCTGATGAGGGGCAATGTTTTGTGTGCTTTGAAGGTTTTTCCCACTAATTGAAATTATTTTTGGGTCTTCTTTTTTGTGGTTAGTTTGAAGTCTTTTTTTCTCATATGAAAAATCGATGCCAGCATGCTGGTTCATCCTTCCCACTTATACTACCAACTATCCTCAAGTGGAACACTATCTATTTTAGCATTTTTTGTATCCGTGACAAACCTCAACTACTAAGTGTGTACGCAGATACTAAAAAAATAGTCACAACCACAGATCACTCTGCCATTAGCATCTGAATGAACAGTGGAGTGGGGGGGGGGGGGGGGGAATCAATGTATTTAGAAAGAGTGGATCAAGAGGGTAGAGTGGAATTCAAATCAAATCACAAATGTGTAACAAACATCCCTCAGAAAACAGCATGTCATGTTGCAGCTATTGATCGCATTCCCCCATGCTATGAAGTCAAACTTGTGCAAGTTTCCCTTCCTGTTTTCTCCTCAGATGATAAACTGAGCTGAGGACAAACAGAACGGAGCCTGAATCAATACCTCCATTTACAACATGAAAATTACCTGTGGAGAGAGAAGGAGAGGAAAAACAAACCGATAATCTTCCAACTGTCATTCCCCTTGTGCAAGGGGAAATCAATCACTGGTTGAATTTCATACAATGTGCACCTTGGAAATCACAATCGTACATCACACTAGGTGCATCCTGGTTGTGCAGCATGATAAACATTGAAATAACAAAAGCACAAGCAGATAAGCTTTCTGAAGTGTGACTTTTCGAGTACAGAAATGAAACCAAGAAACACAACTTTCTTTCTATGTGTGACATGGCCATAAAATAGCTGTTCAAAAGGTCTGGTTAAAAATGGTATGGGCTTTTTATTTTTACTTTTCGTAATAAAAAGATCTGAGGAAGAGATAAATAAATAAATACAAAACTGTAAGTGTCAAGTGAAACTAGCAAAAACCAATTTAAATAATTGTAATTATGATGTTGCACTGACTTGTTATGGTGAGAATGGCGCCTCTGTCATTCTCCATGCACCCAGTGCCTGCACTATGTAACTTTCATGACCGAGTACAATCTCCTGCCAGCTAAGTGATAGTCAGCGACTTAAACTGTCAGAATCAGGCCCAGCAAGTTCTACAGTTATGCCGAACTGTAGATGAGTTAAAAAAGTGTAAGAAGTTCAAAAGTCATAAAATGCTAGTGTTCATCAAGAATATTCAGCAAAGAAACTTTGCTGAACTGAATTCGAAAACAGTGTTTGACAAGTGGAATATACACCATTTGGCCGTGTTTCAGTTCAGTGAGTGGGGCTATACAGTTGGCGTTCAAGTCATGTGATTTATAGGCTTTATTTTCTGAGCTGAACCACTTGGACTCTGAGCCCAACAGAATTAATTGGCACTCATGGCTGCAGAGGCCTCTGTTGCTCAGCTGAGTTACATTTTGTTGCTTTAACCTTTCTGCTTGGTCAGAAACTACAGCTTCTATGCTCACACTGTCATGATCCAGCATCTAACGTTATGCATAGGCACAGAGCCCCCAGTCTGTTTTGTCCATTGACAGTTCTACATGTAATTCTGCTGTGATATAAGAAAAATAGACAGATCATCTGATGGCTGAAAGATGCAAATAAAACCTTACAAATAAGGTCTGTCTATCTTACACTGAAGTTTAGTTTCATATCACAGCACAGTCTCAGTCAAAACTACCGTTTTAGCTACGACATGTAAAATACTACTCCAATAACACTGAGACAAACTCACTGTAGTTTATAACAATTTTTTGACAGCAACCATGTGGGAAATTGGGCCATGGAAGCAGTCATACTCAATACTCAAACTGCAAAATTTCTGACATGCCAGAAGTTGTTGATTCACCATTCATCCAGCAGCTGCTGTAGATCACTCATCTAATTCATCAGGCATTGTGACCCCACTCGCAAGGAGCAGCAGACAACAACTGATCTGGCAGAAATTCAGTACAACTCTTTGCCAGGGGCATTCTGTTCAGGTTTTAAATTTAGCTTAATCCATATACAGTTTAAGTCAGTGTCTGACTGACTTTAAGACAGGCGTTTGACAAAATGTTGATAATTTTACTGTGCTTGCACTTATTACCTCAGGGTTATATACATCAGTATATTTGTTTGACGCATTCTTCACCTTAGACTTGAAATTCACTACTAAACTGCAGTAATTCTTTGCTGCATTATTTAAGTGTATGTGTGTGTGTGTGTGTGTGTGTGTGTAACAGCAAACAAGTAGAGATCTCATCTCACTGTGGCCCCCTGCCCCATGACTCAGATATGTCCAGTGTCGAGACTTTGCCTTTGGGGCCGATGTCATCTGTACAGCCAGAAGAGTAGATGTGGCACGCCAGCATCATACACCTCCCACTCATCATGCTCCACTGCTATCTCATACTAGCTAATGACCATGCTCCTGTCTGTATACATGCACATGTGCATGTACCCACGCACATAGAAACAAGACAGAGAGAAAATGAGAGAGAGCCTTTAAAATGTATTCTGACATTACAGACATTACAGTGGTAAATATCATACGTTTGACTTTAAATTCATTTGCATTTTACAGATGCTATGGCAACTAGGAGTATGGCAGAGCCTATGGCAGAAAAGGAAAAGTTTCTGATGCTCCAGATAAAAAACAAAGAGAAAGGATTACAGTCCATAAGTTATATGTCATAATCACGCATCGACATCAACATTGTTTCTGTAATTACTCTCATTGCCAGAAGGGGGAGACAAACTTTGTGCACTGCAGGTTTAAACCAAAAAAAGCGACAAAAAAGTGAAGATAAAGAAACAATGGATGGATAGGTGCATGTGTAAACTCACAGAGAGCACTTCTATTCCCTATAATTTTTTACATTTCCTCCAGTTGTTTTCATGTTGTAGTACAGCCTTGCAAATTTAATACTACACACACTTGCTTAGAATGTATTTATTTAGGATATGAGTGTCATATGCCAGAGTTGTTCATATCAATCTATCTATCTATGTGTCTTTTTCCCACCTTTTTCCTCTCTCCTGTTTCACATACTGTTGATGTCTCTTCTACACAAACATGAATTTCTGACTGATGGTGTTTGCTGAACAAACCCAGTGGCTCTGACACTCAGCCTTTCTGTGGCCTGCCTTCTATTTTGTGTTTAACAAGGCAAGTTTGAGATATCCACCCCCTGCTGCGCTTGGGGAGCTGGGCTGAGGAAACAGTTCGCAGGGGCTGAGGACGATAAGATGACACGCAGGCTGGCAAAACAGATGACAATGAAGATAGCATGTGGCGTGACAATGAATAATTACATAGAGAGAGAGATGTCAGAGCCTTAACAAAACTGGTTTGGTTGCTCTGTGTCTGTCATGGACATGAGATGTGTTATGGAATGAATTTATCAACAAGGGCAATTTGTATATAAAGGAGCTCATAATTCTGTCTCTATTATGACTGTTTTTCTTCTTTTCTAACTCTTGGAGATATGATACAGCCCACAATGTACAGTGTAATTTAATTATATGAAGTAGGCACCATGATACTTACTGGTTTTTACTGGTATTTAAATGGAAATTCAGTGGAAAGGTTCAAGGTTTAAATTGGCAATTCTGAAGAACAATTATATCAATTATCTGTTTTTAGTCTGTGGTATATAGTGACCTGCACATGTTTTGCACAATTAGAACCTGTGTGGGAAGCAGTGAACTCCCAGTTCCTGCACAGTTCATACTTCACCCAGCTTCATCCCCATTAAGCCTTTTCCACCTGGAGTTCCACATTGAGCTGACTTAAAATGTCAAACAACGTAAACTCTCTCTTCGGAAATGAGGAGAACTTCCTTGACAGTGACAGTAGAGAAAGCTTTTTTGAAACTGAGGGAAGCTAAATGTCATGATGAATATGTAAATACAATCTGACTGCTTTCATCAGTCCATCAATCTCCTGTTCTTTTGACTTGCATCAAACAGCTCTTGTCAAAACAATAAACCTTTTATGTTTGTTCTCTTCATTGTAGCACCATATGCAGCTTGTCATATTACCCTCTGATAATTCTTTGTTCACTTTGTTTTTTCCTTGTTTCATGCAAATATGTGTTTAAAAAAAAGTAATCTAATTAAATATAAGGGAAAGAAGTCAACCCGTGAGCTGTCAAATGTGATAGACCAATAATTCATAGAAAACATTCTGCCATTCATCAGCATAGTTAAATGAACACACTTTCACTTCGCTTAAGCTTAATTTTATTTGTAAATTTCTCACTCTGTCATATGCTAATATCCACACATCTACTTGCAATAATTTTTAGCCACACACTTTCTTCGCTTTTATTTCTCAGACTGGAGTACAGGATTTCCCCTTCTAATCAAAGCCATTCAATTCAAATTCAGCTTTTTGCCTTGTCCATTACCTCATTGGCTTCTGCTAGCAACACTAGACAGTGGACATAGTGAGGGCAGAGACAAACGAGCTTTACAGTCTCCTGTAAGTCATCAGTTTGCAGCGTGCCAGGTAGCAGCATAAGCGATGTTTGGTGCTATACACAGAAATTTGAATTACAAATATGCTTGCTTGCACTTATGCCTCAATTTATAATGTCATATTCAGCCAAACTGCTGCCCCCGCTGTTGTACTTAGACCATCTGAAGACTTTTAAAGCCCTAAATGGAGAGGGATGGGAGAGTTGATCATGTTTATTAAGTCTGGTTGGCTTCATGTGCAGAATCGTGCTCTGCAGCAGCCTACAGGAATAGTGTGGCGTGAAGCTGAGTAGATGTGAAATGTGGGCACAAGCTGTGGGCGAGATCCACTTCCTCTGTCTCCATAGAGATGACAGGGAGACAGGAAGGCCCTCTGCACACTAGGCCATCACTAATTCAAGATGGCAGCCACAGTCAGAAGAGCTGGCATCTAATGATAATGTGTCTGAGGAGGTCATTGCTGGTGACAACAGTGCAAAACATCTGTTTGTAGCAGCTATGTGAAATACCTTGTATCATTTTCTGCTTGATAGAACTTTGTCCACTGCCATCTGGCTATAATGTAACATTTATCAGTGACATAGATTCTCAAAAAATGGACCATCTGCTTTTGAGAGAAGGTCATTTGCCTTTATTTGTTCTTTATGACAATGGTGTCTCATTGCATTAGTTCACTGAAACTGTCCTCACCGGCAAAAGAACAGAAATGGTCTTTAAAATTATTTAAAGACATATCCAGAACTACAGTAGACCTTATGGTTAGATTACTGATGACAGACTTTTTGCCCTGCCTTTTAATATGGCCATTCTGAGCAGATACAATGATGATCTGGGTGAATAATTGTGTATTCATCCCGGTTTGCATACCATCTTTTACCAACCATCATTATTGGCATTTAGAATGTGAACTTTTCCTAACCACAATTGAACCACAGTTTTAGTGGCAAAGCCATTATCCCCAAGATCTCAGCTGTTGTTGAGTGGAGGTCCAGAAAACTGGTCTTGGTTCTACCACTGAGCAATGGTCTGGGGTTTACTTCAAGCAGATCACAGAACTCACATGCTCACCAAACTGTGATGTATGTGACATTAAGTGTTGTCATGGATACACACTGAGTATCCCTTTCAAATAACTAGAGCAACAAACCTAGGGTGAAGACTGTGGATGAAGTGTGAAAACATCATTAGTGGCCCAAACTTGTCTGATTGCCTCAAGTGAGAGTATTTGAGTTAGCTTTTGTTTGGGTCTGAAGTCTACAAAATAAATGAATAAATAAATAGAAATCTGGGGGTCTGGAGTTAGAAAGAGCTTACCAACCTAGATAGCCTTATCACTGCTTGAGGCTCGCTACTACTAGCATAATACACCTCAATCTCCAACCACACCGTCTGAGGCTGAATTGCATTGGTAATGTGAGTGCCCACTCTCTGCTTAAGGCTGGACGCTTGGGGCTACATTATATGTGTTTCTGGCTTTAAATGCCTGAATCTCCAACTGAACCATGAAGGTCAAGTTGCATTGTGGGTAAGCCTTGTAGGTGGTTTTGACAAGGATGAAGAATCCTAAAAACAACATTAACTCTAGTATTTCTGCATCACCTTGAATACCCCCCCCCCCTTTTTTTAAACTATCACAAGTCTGTTATAGGAGTGCAATGCCAAATCAGAGCTGACTTGTGCAGTATCTGACAATGGACTCACTACCTCCAATGGATTCACCGACCACCAGTTTTCACTGGGATTTTCTAATTTATCATGAACCATTGTTAGGATGGTCAGTTTTAGAGGGAGCTTGTCTAATTTTACTACAAACTATTCTATTGTACAGTGTATACATACATACATATATACATATATATATGTGTGTGTGTGTGTGTGTGTATAGTATTAAAATTATGATGCTGCAAAATCGATAAGGCGGTTATTATATAATATACAACTTACATTTCTGAAGTGCAGTGTTTTCCAAGTCTGTGAATATCATGCAGATACTGACTAGCATTGGAACTAATTCAGAAGATTCAGTCACTTTTTGACTCAGAGGTGAAGTGCAGCGTTCAGAGTCAGGCACCCCACAGTGAAGCTCGCTCATCGTGTACCTGTGTTCAGTGATAGACTGTCTACTTTTATAAATTGGCTTTTCCACTCACACTTGTGCACTGCCAACTGTTCTCCCTGATCTCCATTCGTCTTTGTCTTTTGACATCAAAAGGCTACAGTTTTCTCAATAAGACACGATCAGTCAGTGTATGAGTTGCTTTGATCTCTATGTGATTCCAGTAGGGAATAAAGCCCGGCCCTCACACTGCCTATCACCATGTCAGAGAAGTGTATATTTATGTGCTTGACCTTAATAGCTGTGATTGGCTAACCTCCATTTAGCCCTCTTCCAGCATCCTGTCAATAAGTCAAGAGTGAAAGGATAATGGTTTGACTGTTCTCGTCCAAAGAGACCCACCACCGGGAATAGAGGAATGGAAACGCTCTGTGAGTGACACATCTTTTACAAATCCTTTTAGTCAAAAAGCGCTTTAACATGAGTCATCAGAGTGCGTGACGGGCTCAGTCAATACTGAGCCAACATCATTCACCTCTAACTGGTAGAGCCCCGTTTTGTGATGCCACTCTTGCTATCAGGCCAGAACAAGTACACAGGAGGCACACAGGAGGGAAGAGATCATGGGAGGACAGGAAAGGAGGGGAGAGGAAGAGAACAGTAGGAAATGGGACAAAAGTAGAGACAACCCACTCTGACGGCAGTTCATGTCCATGTTCACAAAATATAATTGTGTACATGGACACGAATGTGCCATTTTTTTCGTGACAGTGGCTCATGACTTATTTCAATTGGAAACATTTTTTGAATGAGGTACTAAATTCATCTACAGCAGCAGAGTTGTAAGGAGGTATACCTAAAACAATGTGACTCTTTGACGAACTGCAAGTCATGCAGGTGATGGCCATGTTCACAAAACTAATAGATTACATTTCATGGCACATGGACATGTGCTGCAGTGAGACTGGGCTGAGCAGAGAGTAAGATAAGGCAGAGAAGCAGAGAGTTGGTGATGTTTGTTACGAATTCATTCATGTCTATTTTCCTCTATTAATAAAAAGAGGGGCAAATGAGAACAGACAATCCCTGATATAATCAGCTCCTCATTTATATCACATTCAAATCAAGGCTGAGGGACTCTTATTCCCTTTCATTTAAAGATAAACCCATCATTGTGAATTTAATTAACTTGTTAATTGTGTTGGTGGTCTTGCCATTGTCTCCCAAGAAATAACATCAACAGCTGCTCAGTAATACCATGGTGTTCCTTTACTTTTCCCATCTTTATGTTCTGGTTCAAATGCCTGGTAGTGATCCGTTGATAATTGTCTTGTCACAAACTGAAATGGTTTCCAAATCTGGAGTTACCCGGGCATCGTCTTTGATGTGTGAGTGACAGGTTCACAAACTAGCTGGGAAACACAAAGTGGTTCTCCTTTCTCATTGATGTTTCTCACATCCATTCGGGCTCATGCTACAGTTCATAAAGTCACCTTTTAGTTGAAAGCGAGTCAGCTGTTTTTTCAGTATTTCATGCTCCTCCAGACTGCGTTTTAAAGTTCCTCTGGCCCAATCACTCAGTTTGTGTTTTGTTACCTATGGTGTATGCCAGGGTTAAACAGTCTGTTGCCATAGCAATTTTGCAACTTGGATCTGTGTTTTGTGTGTCCTCCTGAGGTCCTTTACATTATTCATGTGGCCTTTTTGATATTTTTTTTTTCTGTACAACACTACACTTTCGACATCAATCAGTACTAAATGTATGATAGTTTTTAGCAGGAGTTTTTTTTTGCACTTTGCCTAAACCTAACAAAACCTTTCCTGTACCATCGTCACCTAACTTCCTCCCTCACTCCTGTCATAATTATTGTGCCTACTAGGGGTCACCTAACAATAAAAACGTAACCATGGGTCATAATAAGCTGCTATCTCACGACACCTCAGATTCATCTTATGATTCACTGGAGGGACCTGACCCCAAGATTGGGAAACACTGTACTAGACTTTATATAAAGTTGTTACAGCTAGCCCCACCTTGACCAATTACAACATCAAAATATTGCTTACAGTATTAACCATCTAATTATGTAATTTATAAGGCCATACAGTAGCCACTTGGGCTTTTACTTTTGATACTTTAAGTACATTCAGCTGAAAATACCTTCGTACTTTTAGTGCAGGGTTTTAAATGCAACACTTGTAATGGAGTATTTCGACATTGTGGTATTGGTACTTTTACTTAAGAAAAGAATCTGAGTACTGCTTCCACTATATACTATAACTGTTCTTTACCAAGTTTCACATGGCTTTGATAATTTGTTACAGCCATACAGTCCACTGAATACCAATAGCAATCGTTTGAAAATGAAATGAAAATTTACATTAGCCCACTTGTAACAGATGTTTTAATTCTCATGAAACTGAATACGACTGCTAGAAGTCAGATATGGTAGAGTATGACAATACTTTGGGAGGTTGCATTTTATAATCCTTATGTTCACCAGTTAATTAACCACAAAATCTCCCTGTCTATACCATTATTAATATGGGGAAACCAAAGAGGTTTATTTCTTTTTTTCTCACTCTAGTGTCTCCTCATGGTCTAGTCAGAAGTCTGCTGAATCAAATGTTTAAACACCCGACGCATGGTCCACGAGAGAGCACAATAAAAGAACTTCTACTAAAGAGCTTTTGCAAGCGAATGCAATCGTCTGACAAAATGAGGCGTTGCTCATGTTGAGACCTTTGAATTCCTGGGTGCAATCCAAAGAAATATAAGGTTCACCGTCATTTGAATTCCATTACTGGTGCACGCTGTGACCAGCGTTTGTTGAAAATATTGTTAAAGAAAATTGGAAAGGCAATTTAATGTCAGGACCCAGAATCACAGATGTGTTCCTCCATGATGATGAGCAACAGGAGCTGCAAGAGAGAGAGATGGAGGCAGAGTGAGTGAGTCCCACAAGGCTTCTCTCTTCCTTTGTCTTTTACTGCATACTATCTCTTTCCTTCAAATGCACACTCTCCTTTGCTGCACAGAGAAGAATGAAAAGGCAAAGCACAGAGAGGAGGCCACACGACGACATTTTTATTTGTGCTGTGCTGACTCTGCTGAACTCTCCCTCTGAGAGGCTGATGAGGAGGAATGGCCTTGTGGAGGAACCAACCGGGTGCATCCATAGCTGTCATCATCATCTGAATCCAGGACTGCTGAATTCGCAGCTTTGGCCCCCTGCATGGATGGGAAATGACCTGTCTGTGCTCGCCCGACACCCTCTCTGTCTACAGCAGAACCGCTCATCCTCTGTCCACAACAACACAGCTGAGCTCAACCCTGTCAGTGCGGGGTCGATGGGTTCTTTTAAATGTAAGGACTGACGTGGGTCCTGCCTTAAACCAGCGACTTAATTTTTCATCCATGCCTGTGCTTGTGACAGAGCCTATGTTCCTACAGAAAGAAAGAACACAGGTTCGGGGGGGGGTACCCAGTAAAAAAAAAACTGAAAACTCATAAGCAATACCTCTGTTCTGAGGTCTGGGTTTCAAGTGGGTTTCAAAATGGATACTGATGTTTAATTCAAGTGCTGAAAGCCAGAGAGCCAGGACTTACACAAAGACCACAAACCTTTACAAGATGGACAGGAGAGAAAGGGAACATTGTGCCACTAATAATGTACAGCCAGTCCATGCTGGTGGAGTCCAGTAAAAATATAACCACTTTGGCACCACTCACACTGGTGGAGCAAGCATTCTCCTGATCACCCTGCCATATGCTGCCAAGCAAGGTTTGCCTCTGCCTTTCTCAGTGGCAAAACCTCTAACCAGCCTAGAGGTTAAGCCTTTCACCTGGCTGTTAGCCAAGCTCCTTTGTCTGCCTAATGATCCTAAACCCAAGTTACCGACATACCTGACATTAAAATACAGTTGGCAAAGCGTGTAATGTTATAATTTAAAGCTATCATACAGCGGCTTCCTCTGTGTGTGTGTGTGTGTATGTGTGTGTCAAAGAAGTGGTAAAGTAATTACATTCTCATGCTATCTCCTTCTCTATCTCTGTTCTATTAGCTGCTATGCTAGCCACATTAGCAGGCATAAAATCACAAAATTATAGATTTCTAGCCACACAATAACATCATAATATTGAACAAAGATATGCACTGATACATACACAGTAATGAACTGCTCTCTGTCGATGTTTTCTCAGTTTATCTGAGATTTTGAGCTTGTGCCCCCAGCAGAATTGCAGAAGTCCATTGTGAAACTCAGTTCATCATATAGTGATTTGGTTGTGGGAAGTGTGGCAGGCAGACTGCAGCACAGCTACAGTATGAGTCAGATTTGCCTTGTCAGCTCCCAGCAGCTCTAGCTGTCACCATCCTGGGACACAGTGTTGCAAATACAGGCCACAACGGACATAACAGATATCCTCATCCCAGTCTGCAGATCTGTGTTACAATCATAAGCATTACACTGTCCCTGACATGGCCTGAGTACAGGTTCTGGAAACTCTGGAGTGGGCGAGATCAGTCTGCAGAATCAGGGAAATGGGCCAGAGTCGTGGGAACCAAAACCAGTGTCCTGTTTGTTTTTGCTGCTTTGATTTTGCCAGTATCTTTTTGAAGGAAATGCCTGGATTATGTTCACTGGCAACATTTCTTTCCAGGACAGGATGTGCTACATTTTTTACTGCACAGACATTGTTGGGAGGTGGTCATGGTGAACAGTGGGCATGAAAACTGCAGGACTTTGACACTGCAGACAGGTGTTCACATGGAGAGTCCAGGTTACATTAGGGTTTAGGCAACAAAAGCACATTAGTTAACATTAGGAAAAGATTACTTCATAATGAATTCATCCTATAAACAAGCATCTCTGTGTAGCCAAAGTCTGATTCAGCTTTTTCTTCTGTCACATTGACAGTCGAAAGGTATCAAGACACATTGAGCAATACCTTTGCACTGGATGACGTGTTCCTTGATCACCATAGACACAGGGCATGCAGTTTATTTTGAGTCCTTCTGCTGTGAATACTCATTAGCAAACCAAATCTGTGGCTGAAAATAGTGCACACAATTTACTCCTGTTGGAGGCTGGGGATTCAGGAAAATGATGCAGATCAATTTTTCAAAATGGAAAATGTAAATTCTTTAATGCCAAAAAGGGCATCTGATACAGCACTGTAAAGATGCCAACTTATATTATTGGCATAAATACAAATTCCAAGTTGGCCTCAGAAACCTAAATCAGCATTTAAAGTAAAAATTGAAATTGTGCCAAAAAATCAAGCTTGTCTGTTCCTTCAACAGAAGTGAGTCCTGATAACTTTGAATATTAACATGATTCATTAAAAAATGAGAGAGTTCAGTTAACTTGTGTCTTTCAGTTAGAGAATGGAGGAAAATTCACTCTGTTTACTTTATCCTTTGCACTGTAAAATCTCATAACAACCTATATTAATCAATTATATATTATGTATTAATACTCAAGTGGAGTAGCCATCTTTGGCTTATACCCTCTCATGGGTCTGAGCGATGCATTATTTGCTCAGTGTTAACAAAAACACTTAATCCTTTTCTCTTCTTTTTTATCAACTGCATGTGCACTCACTACGACAAACACTAGAAGTATATGCTCTATTCTCTGAATATATTTTCATCCTGCAGTTGCTAGCAACTCCATCTCTGAAGCACAAAGCTTTTTTTTTCTCTTTTCCAATTATCATTCAGACATTTAGCCGACTGCTTATCTTCTCTGAACGTTCTTCACTCAAGTGCTGCAAAGCTCTAAGGTTACAGACAGGTGAAGCCATTGTTTTTTCCTCTTTACTAATGCATCTTTTATAGCCATGTTCAACGATGATAGCTGTGTTTTTGCATTCTTTATCTTGTTGACTGCATTTGATTTGAAAAGTTTGCTGCAGGCTGCTTTGTGACTGTGTAGCTGACATGGCTGATGTGCTGGGGCGCTTTCATTTTCTCTTCTAAGACTTGAGGATCAGCTGCTGAATGGCAGCTTTTTTTAATTGACGAAGCAAAATATCTCGTAAAGGTAGTGCTGTTCAAAAACCAATACTTCTGTTTCAGATACACAAAAACGATCACGGGGGCTAGGGCTTTGCATCTGGGTTTGGATCAGAGTAGCTCAACTCAAGCCTACACTTGTATTACCGAATTTTTGAATACTTTTTCATTGTCTGCTCTAGCAGAGGTACCTCCAGACATTCTCTTTTGATCCATGGTGCTTTCATAAACCCAGTTGGACTGAGCCTGTGGAAGCCTTAGCTTCCATCTGCTGTAGACCGCCAAGCTGGCTGCTACCTGAGACCTTTGGGGAAGCAGGGGGTGGGGGAGACAGGTGGCTGCTTACTCACCTTTATGAATGTTTGTGTCTGTGCAAGTGTGCATTCAAAAGAGTGGATATGCACATGTATTGATATCTATGAATGTGTATGTGTGTGTTCCTGTGCCAGCTCTGTGCCTTTGACTGTGTGTTTGGGCGATGATATAACAGTTCAATCTGTGAAAAATGAAAAGAGTTGAACTAAAGTCTAGACTCATGGGAAGGTTAAACTAGTTCAGACACCCAGGAAAGTGCTCATGAAGAGGGTGTGTAGACTTTGCTTGGCCTATTTACTGTACATATTGTTTGTGACTGAAAAGACTCTCTTTTCAAACCTCAGATAGAAAACTACAGAGTAAAGCACAGCACATTTCAGCTGGGCCCTGTCTGAAAAATGCAGATAACTGAAGGTCCATGAGAGGTCTCACACACATACAGTGCACATATGTATTGACAGCAGCAAAATAAAAATCTATGATTTGTGAATCCTTTGATTATGGTTTCAGTGCCCCATCCATATTTATGGGTAGCTGTCAGCACTCCTTCCTTTCAGTATTTTCCACAGAACTGTAAATCAAATCCTGTCATGTTAGAGCTCTTTGACAGAATGCTAAGTAAGTGAAAGGCTCTACATTTCACTGAACTGTGCTTCAATGATTGCAGATATTCCAAATATGAAACATAGTCAGTTGCAGGCACTTTTACAGCCAAGGTATTGTCTCTTTGACAGGTTAATACAAGAATAAAAGTATACAGAATAAAGTAGACAGTGATAGCCATATAAAAACAACAAGAATTATCTGCAGTTTTATCTTTACAGAACCAGACCAGACTGGGTGATAGGTTCCTTTTTTTCTGACATGTTTTTCTATAAATATTTCCTATTCACTTCAATCTCAATATACCCTTTTTGTGACTAGTGTTAGAGTTCTACTGCCCCCAGTGATCAGACTGAGATTGGTCAGTGTTGTTAGTTGTTTTTGTGCTTGTTTAGTTTTGCTGAATCCTTTCTGCTAATATTATCAGTATCATCCTGGCTTTACTTAATAACTTAGTGTAACTTCATTTAAATATATAAGTTGGAAAGCCACAATGACACAATAACATTAGATTTACAGTTTATATCCATAAAACATGGTATTCCATAGTGGTACTCAGTTGCAAAAAAAATGTTAGCAAATGCATCTAGGACCACAAGATAAGAGTGAGTTTTATGCTGCTAACTCCCTGGTAGGAGGCTGTCTTCTGGGAAGGTTACAGTCTGTTAATGAAAAAATGCAGCAAACCCTCAATGGGCTCTACCAAGTGGTTGAAAAGACCATTAATGCTGCACTGCCCCCATTTCTCACTGACAGTGTGACTGACTGGTGTGGAAGCAGTAATGACAAGGACTGACAAACAAAAATAAAGATAACGATCAGAGACTCTCTCCTTCTTTTACTGTCTCTATTTTTTTTATTTTTTTATTATTTACTTAAATAACACATGTTGCTATTTATAAGTTATTTATCCTCTTTTAGCTGCATTTTAATACTGTCAGTAAATGAGGTCTGGAATGGTTGGATGGTATTTATTTTTTCTCAGGTTTCATAAGTGCATTGTTTTACTAAAATAAAGTGCAAGTCTATTGTTCATTGTACAGTGCAACCTATTCTCTGTGCATTTGGCAATAAAGCTTTAAATTCTGAATATAGCAATAAGCAGTTTATAGCTATTTGGTATCACAGGACACCATTAATAAACATAAAGTAAACATGACTCTGTAACTGAGTAACTGAGAAACTGTGAGTTTCCCAAACTCAAAATTAGCAAGGATTTCCTGTCATCATTAAGTTTTATTCCTGTCCCTTACAATAGATCAATTTACAATTAAGATAAATTATTCAGGGCTTTACTTAAAGGAATAATTGCTGTGCTGGAAATGAGCTGGAAATGATATTGATCTCCAACTTCCCCATTAATCCTTATCAATCCCTTCAATTAGTCAGCAAATCCTTTCATAACTAGCTAAAACACACCCTGTGTCATCATGTGTTAAATATGGCTTAGAAGAGGAGAGGTTTTATTCAAACTGACTAAAGTCAGTCATTAAAAATATGGATATTCAGTCATTGTTTTCCTTAGCTCCCTACATTAAAACTGGTTTTTATCAGAACTCTAAAGTTCAATAGATTATGAAGTATTCATATAGTTTAACAACTGATGTATAGTTATGTATTATTAAAAGGTCGAATATTGAGGATATTACTAACCAAGGAATTTACCACTTTGTAAAATCCTTTTGATATTTCCCACAGACATTTTCCCCACATAGGCTCTATTGTTTACAGTTTGAAACAAAGAAAAAGTGTCTCCATCAGGGACAAAATGACAAACTTTTCACCAAGCCCGCTCTTTAAAAGTTTTCCAGATTTCATTTTCTACGTAGTTATCGTCAAAGTCCCAGAGCGCCATTTCAATCTTTTACAAAAAATGGCTTTGAAGAAATTTGTAGCAGATACAAAGTACAGAGCCTTTGTTTTGGATTCCTCCAGCAAGAAAGATAAAGGCTTTGTCATTGTTTGTGTTACATTCACACACACAATATGCCACGGTGCATCCGCCGCTACAACGTCAAGGAAGTATGAACCTATTGTTCCTGACAAAACATATACGAGTAAGGGCCAAGCAGCGCGGGGATGTTTGGGAGGCATCACCTCAGATGTATGATGAAAAATGAAAATCATGACAGCCTAGCCTGGGAGAACCCAGCGTAGAAGCAGAGCCAGCGAGTCCTCATCAGTTTCTATTACTGTGGCGTGCTCTGTGCGTGTTGTCGCCAGTGTTTTGGATCCAGCTGCAGGGTAATTAATGGCCCGGGTCAGACAGGAGCAGATGAAGGCTAGCCAGATGAATAAAGGTGAGGGATTGGCTCCTGACGCAGTGAGATCGAACTGGCTTAAATGGTTATCAGCCCACAGATATTGATATATTTCACCTGGGCACGACTGACGTGAGATGCTTCACTGAAAGCTGCACCCAAGGGGGGCACATGGTGCTTGTATGTCACTGTGGCTTTACAGACCATAACACTAAAGGTCCTAGAAGATTAACATTACCTATGTGGCAGCAAAGCATTAGAATGTGCATATTCTTCATGTTTTTTAATGTTTTACCACATAATAAAGCGGAACTAAACCAATCAACATTGTTTTCATTGACAAACCTGTCAAGGCAGAATAAATTAACCCATGGGTGAGTCAGAATTTGTTCACTCTGAAATAATGTTTTTTGGTAAATATGACTCACATTACTGTGTTTGTAAACAAGAGACTGAAAAAGCTGTTGTGAATGATGTCATGTCAGTTAGAGTACTGCTTGAAGCCAGAATACTGTCAACAAGTGGACACACACTTTCTTATGATAAATGACAATCATACAAAAGCAATAGCTCTGGACTCATCATTCACCAGTCATCCTCTCTGACTGACCAGCATATCAGGGAGCTTAATGATAGAAGTGATGTCAGTGGAAAGAATTACCCTTTCAAGTGACTCACCTCACAAGTTAGAAAAAAAGAAAAAGAAAAAAAACCTATGTTCCTTCCACCTTTAAAAACCCTTAAAAACAGTTTCTGTATATTGATTTCTTAATTTGTGCATCTAAGTTGTTAATGTGTTAAATTATCCAAGAGTGTTAGCCTCCAGCTTGCAGCCTTATTTTGGTTCAGAGGCGCCACTAAATTACTGGAATTATTATAAACTGGACTAGACTCCTTGCCATCAGCTGCACACGTCACCATGTAAAGCACTGCTTGGTTTTGGACTAAGATATTAGTTTACAAGATCACAGATTCTTCATTTCTACACACTAATTATTCATTTGAGGCACTGAACAAAGTCATTTCAGTGCACTGATTAAAAATTGGTCTAGACAAGTTGATTTGAGGGCAAATGAGTAAATCAAATTAGCAATTTGTGTTCATTAATTTTTTTTTTTTTTAAGTCTGTCTAAAACAATAACCAGTTACCCATATTAACAATCAAACAGGTTTTTCTTGGTGTAATTATTCCCACTGTTCATACTGGCCATTAAGAAAGGCCTTCCAATTCTCCACTAAAAACACTGTAACTTTAATGTACCTGTGGACATCCAACTATTGTTTGCTTGACAGACTTGAAATCTGTGAATCTATCCTTTAATCTAAGGGAATTAATGTGCAAAATGTTAAACACTGATAGCTGCTGGCTTCCCTATAGATACTATATAGAGAAGGGTATTAAAATTCAAGCATTTGAATAAAATAGTCCACCTCCAGCCAGTCCCCCAACACTGTCTGTATTTCACTTGAATGTACTCGCTGGTTGGAAATGAACGCTATGTTTAATTAATGAATAGCGACTATTAAGCAGACAGCCCATTTTGTCAGCTTTGCTTTCTTTTTCCCTTGGTGCTTGAAGTGATAGAAACAGATAAAGATGTGTGAGAGCAAGAGAGAAAAAAATGTCTTAGGAGAATTGGGACTTTAATGGGGGGGGGGAAAGAAAAACAGGTTGGCCATGACAGATGCAGAAAGTAAGTCCTTTTTTGTTTTTTACACGCACATGATTCACAACAGCTAATTTTTTTTTGACCATGAATACTGTTCTCCCTCCTGTAAACATGTGGGAGGGAGTCTAGCAGGGGTGGCCAGAGCTGTGATGGTGGGAGGCCGTAGTGTAGAGGGAGAGGAGAGGAGCAGATGGTGAAGAATTCTCAGGGTTTATTTCAGGAGAGTTCAGCCTTTACGGCTCATATACTGACTTAATTATGAGACAGAGGGGAGAGTGAACCCCTGGAAGACGGATTTAAAGAGGCAGGGAAATCTTCATTAAGCCCACAAGGAGAGAGCGGCGCTCATTGAAATGACTTTGCCATCTCATCAACACTACTAAAGAGGGCAAAAGGAGTAGAGGTAGTGGTAGTAGTACTCAAACTTAGTGGGATTATGCCAAATGGTTGTGCCAAACATATACGAACAACAGGTCCTCATTATATTTATACACATACCACTGCAATGTGAAACATAAAACACGCACATATACCAATAAATTAATTATTCATCCATATTTTGGAGTTTGAATATCATTCTTTAGTAACCATTTAAACTAGAACTACTGTCTCATGGCTGTGTGCCTCCCATGACCAGTCCAGTTGCAGTTAATGAATTCAATTCTGAGTTATGGCCACAACTGTGTTTTGTGAGGTCACCGTGACCTTGACCTTTGACCACCAAATTTTAATCAGTTCAGCTTTGAGTCAACATGAAAGTTTGCACCAAATTTGAGGCACTTCCCTCGAGGCGTTACTGCTATATGGATGGACAACTAAAAAACCCAAAAACATTGTGCCTCTGGCCCCGGCTGTCGGCAGCATAGAGGCATAAGAACAGGATTCTTCTCATAACCCATCTATCTGCATCCAGTAAAGCATTTAGACCTAACTACAAACATTCTAAGTGCACTAGACACAGAAGACAACCCCACAAACATGGAGAATCCAGGGACTGGCGCGATGTTTAATAGCACAAGACAAAGAGGAGGCAGCTCAGTAACAACAGTCAACAAAGGACCAGTGGGCAGGGGCTCGATCTGCGATGTGAGGAATGAATGGTAGACAGATGTGGGAGAGGAGAAAAATTGGATTGAACCTTTTAAAGGAAAGTTCAGGTCAGTCATGTCTCTGATGTTTCACCAGACACCTCAGGAAGGATGCAGTAAAGGCAGCAACCTCCTTTTATCTGGTGGAGATATTCTTGCTTAACTTCTACCAGTGGAGAGGATTGGGAAAAAAACACAAGTCTCGGATCTGGGCAGATGCTGGAGCCTGCCCAAACTTTGTGCTCTCTCAAAGCCTCTCAAATGCAATTATCACCTCAGATGGTCAATTTGATTATCATCTCCAGGACCTCCTGTTGTTCTCATGATAACAGCTCATCCTTTATCTTCTCCACCAGAGATGATATTGGTCAGTTAGGTCGTAAGAAAGGAAGTGAAAAGCTACCATGCTTCACAGTCAGCATCTGGATGCCAGCATTTGGATGCATTTTGGATTTAATCATCTCCTGATGGAGAAGCTCGAGATGACACTGACAATATGCTGCTGTTTTCACAGCTAATACAAGAGGGATTTAGCCATGCTTTTAGTCCAGTATGAAACATAAATGGTAGCTATTCTTACCAAGAGACAGTGTGTGGGAGTATGCAATGTTTTATTTGAAAAAGCCAAGGTAAATGCAGTAATTTGAAACAAATTATGGGCAGTCTAATTCAATGATTTATCTCAGTGCTGCAAGGAAACTCTGAGATAACTACTAACATTACATCATTAAAAATAAATACAGTGACTCCAGATACAAAATGTTTATTTACATGCAAACACCATGACCCTTCCCAAACCTTAACCAAGTGCCTTTTTTTTTTTTTTTTTTTTTTGCCTTAGCCTAACCACAGGTGCAAACCCTGGTCTCCAGTGTGACAGTTGTGTGCTTTGTGCACCCACCATCCACTTCCTAATGACTATGCCTCCGTTAATACGTGCAGCACTTCATTCACTCAAAAAATATGTTACCTTTGAACATGACCCTGTTGCAGTTTAGTTGTATAGAAACATATTTTCTAGGAGACATACTCAACAACACAATTATCAAAGTCTTTGTTGAGCAAATATAGTAATGACATAATGAATTTCCTGAGTTTCCTGTGCTAACATGGGCCATAAGGTTATCAAATTACTGCATATGATGCGTTACAAGAAGACACACATCCCTAGGCCCTGATGAACAGTTCATGGTGAAGGCTGTTATTCCTTATCCACAGTTCTGAAAGGCTGGTAGACACAGAAGTGTCAGCAGGTCTCTGGGTTACGCAAACACTTCACAGGTTCAAGGAGGCTTGGGCCCAGGGCCCAGGGAGGAGGAGATGCCAAATATCAATGTAAGCAAACGGCAGACTGGTAGCAGGTGCAGGGAGGTGTTGGGGAAGAGGGAGGTAAGCCAGCATACATATGCTGAACGGTAGCTGTGTAAGCAGTGAGGACTGGCACCTTGTTTGGGAGCTGCTGGGCATGGTTCTGCTGCTTTAGGCCCTCTGCACATAGTGAGCAGAAAAATCACTTTCCTCTGACCGTTGTTTGCAAAACAAAACACACTTACCTGTTCCCAAGACATGTTGGTGATGAAGATATGTGCCTCACCTTGCCTTCGCACTGTGTTTTGCACCCTATTTTGAACTTCTGGACCGGGAGGACTAAATGTAATTGCACCTGTGATAGAGCTAGAAAGTGGCGTTGTCATAAAGCTGCTGGACATTTGTCTTAACTCTACCACCCTCGCCCTCTAGCTTGTCAATTTATCCTCCAGTGTCACTCCAGTCATTAATAATCCCCCCTCTGGGGAGTTCAGGTACTCCTTGTGCTAACCAGTGATGCTAACCTGAAAGTTAAAGGCCAGAAACACTGTCAGTGTCTGCTGAGATCTCATGATTACAGAGTCCTGCTGTAACCACAGTAAAACTTGGACCCAGGTACAGACACTCCACAGAGACAGACTTTTAGTTCAAAAAATGATTTTGAAAACCACACAGCAGGCTACAGAGGGAAAACAACAAACACTATTGCCAAGGCGTGACTAGCTAGACTAATTACAGCTCTACAGAACTGTCACACATGCAGGGAGAAAACAAACCAGACGCTGACCCAACCATATATGTCTGGACAATTACTACGCAAGTTATCAAGGCAAGATTGAGATTGTTGTTTTCTTTGCATTTCTTTGAATTTGTTACAAATTCTCAGTAATCTGAAAATTGAGCACACACTATTAAATAAGGGCCATAGACAGTGCCAACATCAGCTGGTGACATACCAATAAACAATTGTTAAAACTGACATGGATATAATTAGCACCGGTCCTTCAGAAATGGGATTAAAATGGAGAAATTATCTCTCTGAGTGGTAAAACTAAATTAGAATCAGCATTATTGAGCAAGTATGCATGCGCATATAAGGAATTTGACTTTGACTTTTCATCAAGTAAACTGTTTACCTTACACAATTCATTATTTATGTTCTAAACAGCAATATCAACAGCAAGATATGTAGCTTTGCATAATGTATAATTACTTTGATAATGTTTAGTACAGAACAATTAATGACACTGTATGAAGGTTTGATGTGTTCAAACAAGACTGATTCAGATGGATTTGGCTCAGGGAACCCTAATGAGCAGTGTTTTTAATAAATAATGTATAAAGCAAATTAATACATATTAAAACAAAACTTGAGCTGATTTGTCTATGTGGAAGTATTTCGTTTTTTTACCCTGCTGAGACTGTGCCAGTTTCAATGTAGGAAGGCTTTGTTATTTTGCTTGATCTGTAAATGAAATATTTCTGTGGTGTGTAGTGTTGGGTGGGTCTTGCTTAAAGCTTGAAATGATTTGAGACATATCAGCAAGCATAATTTTGTATTCTGAATACGAGTAAAACTGGAGTATTGTATAGTATTATAGATTATGTGCATAATTTACAGCTTTCATGCATTCCAGTAAGTAAGCCACTTCACTGCCTTAAGGTAACCATGTTCCTGACACTATGTATTCTTTCCCTCACTCACTGACTCACAACTACTGTTAATATAGGAGAATATGCTATTTTGTTTGCCAGCGGGCGCAATCAGTGATGGTACACAGACAATCCCTAAATTCTCTCCCCCACTCAAACTGAAGTGCACATAGCCTCTGGTCTCCCTTGCATCTCCAGTCTGTCAGATAGCTTCCTTAAAAGTGCTGAGCCTGACTGCCTGAGACAATTACTGGAAGTTAACAATGAAAAGAAATGGCTGCCTATAGAAAATTCTGATGATGTGCTGAAGGACATAAGAAAAGAAAGCCAGCAGAGCCACAAGGTACACTTGACTGAAACATAAGATGGGACTTGTTGGATAGATAAAATAATGTGAAGTACTTAAGAAAAAGTACTTTAACTCTGACTTAACATAAAGGGAAGTGGCCTTTTTATCCTCTTTTAGCTCATTATCTTGCATTGTATATTATTTTTGCTATAAAGCTATCAGGTTGTCCTCCCAAAAAGGTTGTCATGTAGAGAATTAACAATCAAACAAAACAGGCAGCACCAATCTGTACATAGCGGATGGATTAGCACAGTTATTTCTTCAAGTTCATAAACATGAGTTAGATATTTTTCAGAAAATGCTCATTTCTGTAATTGCAGTTTTTTAAGACTAATGGTAAAAAAGTGTCATATCATTTGAACAGTGCATTCTCATAAAACTTAATGATTTAATTTGAATTATAATTATTCATTTGAAAATTGCTTTTATTGTTCAACGTGTCAGGATTTTAAATGATGGCTTTTGTTGTTTAAAGTTGAATGAAAAACAGGTGGTGGAGAAATTACAGAGTAGATCGATTTCACAGAGACAGATATATCAGATAAAAATTCAGCCACTGTAAAGCAATACCCGCTATTCCCACACATGCATTCAGTTGAAAAGTTTAATTAATTGTGTCAAACACTGCAACACAATTAAAATAAATAGTTAATTTGCATTTGCATCAGTCAGCATCAGCTTAACTAAAGTTGATTATGAGCTGCTGTATTACAGCAATCCAAAGAGAAATTTAATTATTTCTAAAAAATACTATAGGACCATTTTAATTTCTTAATTTCTTTTTAAAGTCCCCACATAACACAATTTCCAGTTTTCTAAATACTTAATTTCCATATTGTCCTTTGCAAATGTCATAAATTGTTTTAATGTGGCTCCTCTGAGAAGCTGGAATTTAATTCAAATGTGTTTTTTGGATAAAATCTAAACATTTGCTTTAGTTCATTTATCTGTCTTTCAGTCATCTTGCCACCGCTCCATACAGCTGCAGCAGGGCAAGTACAGCCAAGACTTTCCACTGACAAATAATATATATCCGCACAGCCAGTATGAGCATATAATACATAATTCTAGTGTGAATGGATGGGGGGCGCCTTTATAAGTTGCTTCTAGGCTTCTCTATCTATCTATAGTTATATTACTGTGGAGGTCAGTAGAGAAATCATCCAAAACAAACACACTGTGAGTGTCTTCATACAAACACAGCAGTGGGGAAGAGAGAGACCATTTGTTTCCTCAAGAACTGGACTCAAATAATATGTATTATGTGAAGCAGCGATTCCACACTGTGCTGAATTTCCTCTCTCTGAGGAATTCAACAAGATGTATGAGGGTGCGCTTTGTTAGCAGAAAAGAACAAAAGTCATTTTTAAGATTTAACATTATCCAACAGCACTTTCCCTAGTCCTTACAGGACAATTAAGATACTCTAAATTCTGAAGTTTTCACATTCATATGGATTGAAGTTTCCCTATATAGTTCTATGTAACAATGAAAAACGCATTGTAAATTGTACACTTAAATAGCTCTATTATGTGGGGTATGTTCAAAAAGCAGGCTCATTCTGAAATGGCTGCAGCAATTCAAGTCAGAGGTAGATTCATGTTTAATTAAAAAAGCAGGCCACGGTGTAAACAATTATAGGTATTGCAGAGTGTTATATATACTCTGATGTGCCTTTGATTTACTAATAACTCTGTGCTATTGCACAGAAATGATGAAAAATGCAAAGGATGTAATGTAATGATAAAAAGGTAATCTCCAAGACACTAAGGATCTGCAAAGGCAGATGCAGTACAAGAGACCGTGAGAGGAAGAGATAGTGAGAGCAAGTTCACTGCCCTTATCTGTAGGAGCTCAAATTCTGCTCCATTATTTATCATGCTCAGCAGACAACAGTTACTCACCACGATATGTCAGGTCAGCGCTCTCTTTAACTTCAGACCTAATGCTCTTCAACATGGCTCACTCTCTGTCGAGACTAGAGTGGACACTTGCTGCACAGGATCACTTCTCTCTCTCTCTTGCTTGTGCGCCTGAGAGGCAGCCACCAGGACAAATATTCAGCACTAGCGCTGACAAGTTTCAGAATTAATACAACATATCACACGAGACAAGGCAAAAGAGACAAAAGACAAAAGAGACAAAAGACTTAAGTTAACAATGGAAAGTCCAGCTTGCTCTGAAGTCTATGCTTGTCCTCTGATTTTCATTCCCTTTGATAAGTGTTCATACTCAAATCAAGATTTTCCACAGTCTCTTATCTGATTGTAGTATGATCAAGGGGTCAAGGTCACATCTTATTCTAGCAAGTGATGTTGCTCTATCATTTTTGTCCACCTTAAGATATCTGGGCTACTACTGGTCAGATTACCATGCATTTTATGTGGATATTCATGGTCTCCAGGAGACTTTAGTGATCACATTTCCCTATGTCTGGTGATACCATCAGATAAACATTCATTGTAAGGTAGCTTGAAAGCCAATGACTAGATTTCGGTAACATTTGCTGAAGAGGTGCATGATCCACAGAGGATAAATTCTGAGGTTTTAATGATGAGGCCAACTTTTTCATTCTTACACTAGAAATATGAATATATAATGGAGATATTACCTTATAGGACCACCTTAAGGAAAAAAGTTCACTTTTACACACAATAATTTGCTTGACTGAAATAAAAACAGTATTTTTAGTAGATGTCGTCATTCCCCACCAAACAAACAACTTTAAAATATTTGATAAGGGACTCAAAAGGTTTCAAAGGAAGTAGATTCTGATTTGATAAAATGCTATTGAACCCCATCCTTAGTTTTAAATCTATGAATTGTGAGACTGTTTTATATGATGGTGTGTGATGAACATCCTGTAAGAGCCACCAGAGTGGCTTTTCATCATGACAGATTCAAAATATTTATATATTTATATAGTTATTTACAGTACAATCTCATATCTTGTTTGGGATGACATACTGTCAGAGTTCCATTTGAATAATAGCGCCTGAACTAGACACAATAATGGAGCTGATATTGTTTTGGAAACAATAAATAATATACCCCAAATCCTACTCACACTAGACAAAAAGTTAAAAGCAAATTCTTTGTAAGAGAGTGTCTTTAAAAAGTGACCAATCATTCTGACCTTACTTCACCTCAAATGTTAAAATGTTTACCTTGACGATACACTATCTGATGTCCTGCTATCAGTTATCTTAAACTTGAAAAAAATGCTGCCCTGTAGAAAAGGTGTGTGTGTGTGTGTGTGTGTCTTTGTGTTTGTGTGCCTTTAACTGACACATGGGCACAGACAGAAAGAGTATTATCCTAAATTTACATGACTCTTCATCTCAAGATAATATATTTCAAACTTGAAATGCTTTCTCTGTTGACTGGTGCACTTGTTTGGCTGGTATTTAGAATTCAAATCACTCTCACTGTGGTCTATTACCCCTGAATTGATATGGACTGAGTAAGCTGGGCAGAGTCATTAAATAAAGAAAAAGTCATTAAGCAAAATTAGCTAGCTGCTGTAAATATCACCAAATGAAATGCCACAACAGGGTACCTTTCACATGAAACAAATATGCCAGATAATGACTGGGCTAATGTTTTGCTGTATATGCGCCTCATATATTTTTTAATAATAATGTTCAAACAGCATAGCTTGATTAAAAATATGTATGGCAGGGTATTTTTTAATGTTTGTGTTTGTTTTTGTCATGGTTACTGTATGGCATTATAAAGACCATGGTATTCCCCTCATGTGTACACATCAGCAGGAAAATCCCAGCTCTAACTGACAGTAAGGGTCATTGAAGTGGATTCTGTAATTCAACACCTGATGAATCAACACAATTAAAAAAGACGTAAATGGTTAAGATGCACTTCCTATGAAAGGAAAATGTGCAGGCTTTTAGTAATGCATGCTTTTAAGTCAAGCCACTTGGACACCTCTTAATGCAAGTGTGCCATACTTATTACCCAGGTAGTTACTGTTCAAGCATAAAATACCTATCTAAGTGAACAGGATTTGCACTTAGTGAAGATGATCAAGTTTACTCTCCACGACAACACTAAAAAATGCATGTTAATAACCACATTAGGGCTAATGGATGAAATGGAAAAATATTTCTTTTTCATGAAATGCAATTTGTCTATGGTACTTTGAAATGTAACATTTTGTTCTGGCCCAGACAATGGTGGCATATAATCTGGCATCACAGCAGTTACTATTTATGTAATGTATCCAAGGTATCCAAGCTGGGTGTAATGCACCTAATTGCAGCCTTATTGGATCTAGAGCAGATGACAGACACACAGGCCTTTTACTATAAATAAAGAAAGTGCTGTCTAGAGCATACAGTATATGTTCCTTCATGTTCATGTTCTTTCCAAATGTGCATGTTGATTATATACAGTATAGTTCAAAAACTGATTTGGGTTACTTCTCATTACCAGCTAAAAGCTTTACATTTACCTATGTTTGCTGAGTGTTGTGCCCTTCGCTCGGGCAAACCAGCCAGGGGTTAATCAGACCCCAGCTTGAGTTGCAGCTGCGGCTCAAGCCACCTAATGGCTTTCTTCGCAGCTTCAGCAGTGTTTCTGATGATGGCCTTGTTTGCCTCCTTGGTGATGTCCAGAAGCATAAACACTTTACAGAGTAAACACTGTAAATCCTCTGCAGCCCACCTCCATAGGCTCACAGCGAGTTCGCCAGCCTTGCCCTTTGCACTTTTCCACATTCTTCTGGTACTTGGTGCACTTCCTCCCACTGGCCTTGTCGTTGACCTCCATACAATCTTCCCAGGGCACTGTGAGTTCCAGCATGATCAATTAGTCCATGTCCTCTGCAGGGCTTGTTATTTTCCAGCATGCTGCTATGTTTACACAGTTTGCTTTGTAAATTTGTGGCAAAATTATCATCTTTATCAAGCTGTGTCATGAAATTAAGTATGGCATTCTTCTATTTTCTACATCACAGATGGAGCCGCAAATGGTTTGTTTGAATTTTTTCTTAAATAAAAAAAAAACCTTATTAATGTATAATTATCTGTGATACTACCAGGCATTAGGACCTAAACCCAAGGCTAAACAAACAATAATGATAATATTTCAGTGGGTATTTCTGCACAGTGTCTCTTCTCATCACTAACATACTGAGTGATTTCAGAGCAGCAGATCCAAACAATACAAGGCCATGTGGCTGGAAAAATGATTTTAAACTGATGGCATTTACTGACATTCACTGACCCCATTCATCATGTCTCTCTGACACACCCTCTTTCCTTTGCTTGTTTTACTTTCATTTACCATTCTCTTGAGATGGGCAAAGCAAACTACATTTCAGGTGGCTGTAGTGGGAGTGCACACCCAAATTTAACCCACAGGTTAAATACAGAATTATGAAGGTTAAGAAGCCAAATTAAAATAGTTATCGATTCTAAAGATTAATGCGGTATATATGTGTGTGTGTGTGTGTGTGTGTGTGTGTGTGTGTTTCCTGAATCATTCAATAAATGTGTAGAAAAGCTTACAATTGAAAAAAAAAAGATATACATAGTATAATTATTGTTGTGTGTTGTATTTACAGTTTAAAACATGCAGCATGATTTGTGAATGTTTTCAGACTTCTACTGCTCTCTTGTAATTGACCTTTGGGATGCAGTAAGGTACAGAACATTGATTGCATTGATTGTGGTAAATCAATCTTTCTGGTATATTCACCTATGCTTAATAACAGCTGTTCTCCCAAGTATATAGACACAAACAGGGCTGTGTAATGTTGCCATAGTAACCATCTGTTTCACTGTAATTTCTCTTTGTTATAATGCAGAAGGAAGGGGATTAGAACTAGAGTGACTCCAGGCAGGCATGACTGCTTTTGTTCAGGTCTCACCACATTATGCACAAAGGGTGCCATTTTGGTTAGTTTTAACCTTGTAGGCATTCTGTGACAAATCTCATAAGAGAGCAGACTGTGACCAGTCTGACAGTTTTCAGTGCAATTGGGTATTTAGTAACTGATCATGTCAAAAATATGGCACCATCATAGCTCACAGCATTAAAATTGATATCTACCCCATGGTGTATTATTGGTTATGCATTCTTGTAGTAGTTTCAGCACTAATGGAATGGTGATTATTTAAGATAGAATGTAATATAGTAATATTATTTATTGATATTATTTCTGGTATGGAATAAGTATTTCTTTATTTTTTCTGGTAGGTGGAGGGCTGGTGCCTACTCATGTGTTTTAAAATAATGAATGTTGGTAATAATGTCCAGCTTAAATCCTCATCAATATTTCAGCTGTTTAATTAGCTCTAACAGCACTGCCAAAAAATATTGGTGATGTAATCTAAATATTGACAGCAACCTCTGATGAAGAGTTAAAGTGGGTCAGGGTCATACTAAATGTGTGAATCAGCCATTGGCATATTTGACCTGACCTGACCTACTCACCAAGCAGAATGCTGATACTGAAAAATTCTGCAAAACCCTGGATTATGACCAGTTTCAGTGTTTTTCAGCGTTAGCATTTGTTCATTGTTCGCAACCTGACACAGCAGATACGGAATAGGTATTGTTAAACACATAAATATCACAAGTCTGTCCCCCACCTCAACCTTCATACTGTTACCTTTCACCTAGCTAAATGTAAATTGTCTAGTAAAATGTTTCAATAAGCACACGATTAAAAGGTAGACTGCTGATCCAGCCTGTTTCTGTCTTGAGGTGAATCATCAACATTTCAATGTCTAAAAACTGGCTATGTGGAAAAATAAGAGTACCTGCCGGAAAATATACCCTCTTCTGTGGAGTCAGACGGTGCTATCTTGAGGTGGAACATTCATACTTAAGTTGACACTTAAAGAACCAGACTGTGTCATCGTTAAACAAAATATAAAGGTTCATGTTGGGTCTGTTTTTCTGACAGTCTGGATATGGAGCCGACTGATGGCTCTCGATCTCATCCTTCACTGGGAAGGATGTGACAGAGGGGAAGAGAGGGAAAGCAGACAGCCCTTGGAGGCAGGTCTCTCTGTGGCGTTCTTCTAGAAAGGTCACTTGTGCTTTCAGATAAATAAAACAACACCTGGCTCTTAGAGAAGCTGCTGGCTTCACGCCAATTCCTGCAGAGAGACAGGGGTCCCAGGTGCCAAGCACAGCAACCACTTTGAGCTGCCTGAGGCTGAACATTACACCCTTTATCCTTAGGATGGGCACACTGCACACACACCTGACAATAGCTTTTTTTTTTTTTTTTGCTTTGCTCTAAGTGAAAAACATACAAAACACAGCAACAAAAGATCATAGATACATTATGTTGGTGCACATTGGTGTATGCCATTTAATTGCAAGCTACAGGGTCTGCACTCCCAAAAAATAAGGAGCTGTTTCATATTTGTTGCTTCTAAATTCTTTAGCAATGCAGGAAAAAAACATTCATAGTTCAGAAGTCTTTGAATGTTCTGGGTAAATTATGTTTGCAAAGTCTGATTAAGTACAACAACAAGGATACATGACTTAATGGTTTGATGGCTTCTTTATAACCACCATAAGGAGCACATTCAGCAGACAAAACTCCGTTGAAACAACATTGTGTTGAGACTGATTCCTCAGAACGATACACAATTCAAATTAATGCACTGAATAATCCATATGTATGGATGTGTGACAATCTTCTGAACATCAATGAGAACATATGCTAACATCAGTTAGCAGAGATGGGAACAGATCATGAAGACTTACTGAAACCAGAATCAGACTTCACAGTACTACCCCCAAAAATGTTGCAATCCAACAAATGTAGGCTGTCACCAAAACTTTTTGACACCTGACAAAGCCCAAGTGTAAGTGTTCCTTCTCTCTCCTGTTCTGATAGCATCTATGAAGCACTTACTGGTGCTCTGACACCGTGGTTGATGACATTTGTGATCCCAGAAGTCTGTCTCCTGCCACCTCTGTCTCGCCACCTTCATGTGTAGGGATGTGAAAGACCACAAGCTATGACTGTTAAGGTGTTCTAACACGTAGTGTGACATGTCTCTTGGCCAAATCACAGCAGGCCCACGATCACCTAATCTGACATTGTGACCATCTGGAAAGACATACTGTAAATGTTGGAGACCTCCCACAAAACACAACAAAGGAGCAGGTGACCCATGGTTACATTTTAGTGTTGAGCGACATCTAGTGGCTGTGTGAGATAGCGTTAGTCTTTTCAGCAAATGCCCCAAAACGACATGGTTACATGCAAGTGACAAAGCCCCCTAGTGGCCATAGTATATGACAGGAGCAAAGGAAATGTCAACCCAAGTAGGAGTAGTTGGTTTGGGTGGATGGGAAGACAAAACATTGGACTTTAAAACAGGAAAACAGTTTGTTTCCCATTTCCAGCTGACAGTTTCCTTTAACAGTTTATTTATCAGTCTATAACCTTGACACCAACAATGACATCCAAGGTACTGTGCTCATTTTAACCCAAACCATGATATTTCCCTAAACCTTACCAGGTTGTTTTTGTGTCTAAACCTCTTAACACCAACAAAAGCAGTTTTCTATGTCCCATTTGGCTGTATAATGGCAATTCTTTATCCAGTGTATGAGGTAACTGCATCATACAGGAAAACAAAATCCAGGACATTGAGAAAAGCCTTTACTATTTGGGCTTGTTCAAAGAAGCACTTAAAAACTGACAATACCGCAACACATTTACCTACTTGCCTACCTACCTCAGGGAACACAAAGCTTCAAATGGTCCATGTTCAAAATGAGTGGAGGCTTTTAAACATTTTTTCTTTGAAGAATGTCTCAGATTTTGTTTTTCTTTGAGTCTATCCTTCAGAGTCACAATACAGTCTCCATCCACTGCTATTCACCAGGGGCTCAGGAAACACTGTTGCAAATCATTGAGATTTTTACTATATCCACTACACATATCCAGATATTTGTAATTAAACTGTGTATTTAATTTCCTAACTAATTTGGAGAAATCCCTTTACATTATTTTTTCCGTATATTCTTTCGTGTGCTCCCGTGCCTGTGATTGTCTGGCCCGCCCTAATGTGTTGCACCTGTGTCTCATTGTCTCCCCTCCCCAAGTGTATTTAGTCTGTGTGCTCCCTTACCTTTGTGCCCCTTTAGGTTTTGTTTGACTGCCTTACTGCTTGCCTGTGTAGTAAAATTTTGCTTATAAGACCTTGATTCTTGAACCTGAATTTGTACTTTGGAGTCCCTGCATTGTGGGTTCTGCTCATGATATTTTTAAAATGTCAGGCTGTTGGACAGATCTTTGCTGTGGCAAATTGATAGTGCTAAAAGAGACAGACTACAGAAGTAATAAAAAGTCACTGAATTACTTGTGAATGCAAACACAGATACAGTTTAGCTGGTTTTAAATTGCATAAAGCAGCAATTTTGTTTGAAATTTCACAGACTTTGTTTCATTTGAGATGTATATTGTACAACAAACTCAACTCTTCTGCTGTGAGACGCTACAAAATAAGGGGGGTGGGGGAGAGTCGAAGAATAAAGTAGAGAGGGAGAGCTGCAGAAAGAAGGCGATCAGAGAGAGACACATGAATTCAATTCAGCTGGTCTGTCAACCCCGTCATTGGAGCTGCCATGCATGTAGAGGCATCATTCTTTTGTGCACAATCATTATTCTGGACAAGACAAAAGCATTCAGGTAAAAAAAAAAAAAAAAAAAAAAGTGTGCAAGGCAATGAATAGATAACACGAAACAAAAACCAATAATAGCAAGTGGAGGGTGAACCAGCAGAATGGCTCATGAAGGACAGTGTGTAGAAGTGATTTTGTGTGTATAGGCAGGAGAGTGTGCTTTGTATATGATGCAAGCGCAAATAACGATTTGTATGTAAATAAGCTTCATCATTTATTTGATGAGGTTGGGTGTTAGCAAGATGCTTGAGGCAAGAGATTATTTTGACAGGAGGTCTTTAAAGGTCCCATGAAATTAAAAGATGAGTTATTATTTTGGATTTTATCATCACAATAAAATAATTCATCATTAAAAACAACTCTACTTTAAATTCATTATTACAGACTACAAATGGCATTGTATCAATGCCATTGACACAGTGCCAATCTTGGGCTAAACTCTGGTTGTCTTTCCCCAAAAACAATGAGAATGGCACCCTTGGTTTTGAAAGAATGATGTGAAAAAAATGGATAGTTCATCTCTTCACCCTAAAGGCTCTCTGGTTGCTTTGGCTGAATGTTTAGGATCATTGTCCTGCTAAATGATGAAATGTTGTCCAGTGTGTTTTGATGTATTCGGCATCAGAAATCATCACCAGTGTGCCAGCTCCATTGGCAGCCATACATGTTTTGGAGGCCATGGGTTTGCATTTTGTGGTGAATCCTCTGAGGTTATGTTCATGAAGTCCTCTCTTGGTCGTTAACAAGGAAACATGTATGCCTACATTCCGGAGATCATTCTTCACTTGCTTTGTGTGCCTGGCTGTTGATTTTGGCATTGGTATTCTTATGAAAGATTTTTGCTTTTTGTTGAGCCTAGTTATTATCTTATTCACGTTCCTGGTCACCTCATTACTCCCCATACTCCACCTCAATCTAGATTTAGTAGCCAAGTATCCAATTATTTCTGAACCCTTGCAATTTGGGTACTATGTGTTAAAAGGACTATATCTCACACCCAGTTCATTCAATACTGATGTAAACCATCTCAAATTAAACCTGAGACTTGGCACTTTAATGTAGTATCCATTATTTTATTTCAAATTGAGTGTGCTAAACTACAGAATCTGCAGAACAAAACATATTTAACTGTCCAAATAGTTATGGCCTGGACCGCATAAGCACTCTGAAAGAGATAATGGAGGAAATCAAGAATGGCAAAGAGGGGAAATGTTTTATTCCAAGCTGTACACAGTATGTTTGAACCAGGGCAGAGAGTGGCTATGTTGACAATGTTGTAAACTGACAGCCGCATAAATACACACCTCAGACCTGTGATACTGCTACTAGTGTTGGCTATCTTCGTAGAGATCGTAGACATGAGCTGCAAGGGATTAGAATCTGCTCCCTGAACTGTCAGGTGGGCAGACCCTGCATATTCACTCTACATGGTTTATTTTCTTATAGTGTAAACTGTGCACTGAGTCGCCAGTTTATTAGATGCACTGAGCTACATCCAATATAACTGTCCTTCAATAAATTCTACCTTCATGAGGCTTATCATATTTTGTTTTTGTTGACATGGTGTCATAGGGGTTTGATTCAATTGTGTGGTCAAGCCTGTGGAGGATGTTGACCAATGTGGTGGACAATTTGTTTCTGAGAAAGGTTTATAAAATCATATGTGGAACAAACAGTAGAGAATACCAATATACATAATAACATGAGGGCTTAAAGTGTGTTTTTGTGTCAATGGCGTATTAAATCTTAGGTGCAATCTAGAGGCAAAAGGCATCCCTCTTGCATGACTCCAGAACACAGACAGCAGAACAGCCAGCTGCTTTAAGCCAGATGACCTAAGAGATATAGAGGAAACTTGAGGGGTTGAAAGATCTAAGACATATTGTGTGTAGCAGCAAGCTTAGCGTTCTTTAAAACCACACACTAAGGTCTTAAAATCAATTCTTAAAGGCACTGGAAGCCATTTAAGAAAGGGCACCACAAGGAAGGCACAGTCTCTTTTGTTCTCATGTTTTTGGTTACAGTCTCTGCTGAGTGAGGAGTGACCACTACCTAAGGGAAGTTATGGTTACAAAGGTGGCAAGAAGTAAACATCAATAGCTTTCTCCAGCTCTGGCCACACAGAAATCACTTGATGTTGGACATTGTCAACAAATGGAGGAAACTGGACTGTAATGCTAATCAGTGCTAAAATCTGTGTCAGAGATTATCCCAAGATTGTAAGCATAAGTTTTGTCATGGGCAAAAAAATATATTGTTAATGATGCAGTTAAATGTCAAATGTGACACACTCAAATTTGCGCTGAATACGATTTAGAAAGGTGCTAGCCATCTAACTTTTGATGTCTTTGTGTATTTAAGAAGAAAAAAAAGGAATAAAGATAAAAATCAGAGGTCGGTGCTGGGGTATGTTGGAAAACCAGGAAGAATAAAATGTGCAGTAACATTTTGTCATACTGTATAATGACTTCTGTTCCCTTCCTCAGACACAGTTGAAATTAAGCATACTGAACACACTTGTCTTCAAGGGTCTCTAATTGCAACAGAAACTACAGCTGCTGCTGCTAATTAGTCTCATTGGACTGTACCAAGTGTACTATACTTGGAGGGGAGATTGCCACTGGTTGTTTGTGTAGCTTCTTCTCTTGTTCCTGTCATCACCAGTCAGTAGCAACAATATTGATTTTAGTGGTTTAGAGTGAACTGTATTCACTTTGCTAATGTATTTCAGTAGCAGTTGAAGGAACCACTGTTGTCTGTGTATATTGAAGGAATTTTGGTAAATGAAAGTGCTTCAGATATTTTCATGGTTTAGCACTCTACACTATAAACCTAAGTAGGGATTGGATGTAATTTCCTGGCGACAAGATAATGAATCTGACTCTTGACACAAGGAATAAATGGTGTGATTTTATGTTAAAGACAAATTTGTCAACTTTTCAGTTTTTATTGTATTTTATTCTATGATGGCATGAGATGTCTAAGGTTTTAATCTTAAATTGCAGTTGAGTCAACACTCAGACAGTCTCGACGTAAGGGTTGGAGCAACCAATTGTGATAATTTATCAGTTACAGTAATTGAGGGGATTTGGCCCCCTAGTTGGGCCATGACTGGGAAAACCCAGGTGAATGGCTGACTGTGAAAATCAGTGCACTTATTTAGGCCCAATTCCCCCGACCCAGGCCTGGTGAAAAAAAACAGCCTCAGCAGCAGCCAGAGGAACAGAAGAAACAGTAATAGGTATGTCAATGAGGCCATAGTACCAGCTGGTTCACTTGGGATCCAGCTTGCTGTTCTGGAGAACACTTTAAGCTATTTGTAGAAAACAGCACCACATATCATAAGACATTTTTAGCACATAGTGCAAAGCAGCTTCCAAACAGACAAATATCTCTTATGATGATGCATTTGCGATACATGTGAGGTTTGCTTTGGGCCGAGGGAAGGCTAACTCTGACACAAGCAGTGTAATTGGAAAGGTTATATTTTAATTTGTTTGCTTAGATAGATGGTATACACAATATGCCTTTTGTACTGCGCTGTGGTTTCTAAAGAGAAAAATAAGTAGGGTTGAAATGATCATACCCTGTGGTTTATTAACTCGCACTGTATCACTGAAGAATTCTACATCATAAATAATGTACCTGAATTTTAACAATATGCAACTTTCGCCATTGCCTTCCAGGCTTTCTGATTTATAGTAGGATCCAGCACGACGCCTTGGCCCCTGCTGAAAACATAAGCTTTAATATAATAATTCACCGTGAACTTAACAGAGATCTATGATGCAATGGGACACTGATGGTACTCCAAGGTACAGACTCACCTTCTACCATTGCTGCAGGTGTTATAAATCCTCATACCATACACAACACTTTGTTGGTCTAACCACACACAAGAACTGACTATGATGATAATTTTTGGGGAAGAGACTGTGGAGCGAAACTCACTTCTTAACTCCCCAAGCTGCTAGTCTTAAAATTCCAACACTAACTGTGTTGTCCCACTTGCCCAGTGTGTGCCTACATTTTATGCACTGTGATTGGATGTCTGAAAGTTTATCTGCAGAGTTATCGTACAGATATTAAGAGGATGAGACAAGTAGCACAGTAGATATTGTTTGGGGAATAACTTCTGGTTGATTTTGCCACGTGACCTTTTCCAAATAACCTTTCAATGCACTTTATTTCTCTTTCATCATGTGTATTATGCAACTATATTACAGCAAGCAATTTGCGATATGTGAGCAGAGGGAGTTCAATGTTGTGTCAGGTACTTGGATTGGAAATACTGCTCTTGACTGACAATGATTAGTTACATTAAAAATCTGTCCAAATGCCATATTATTTGGATTGTTTATCGTGTCAGTGTATTATTGTGAACGCGGCACATAACAGTGTGTACGTGGTTTATATTTTGATGTCATTTGGGGATAATGCTAGAGACAAGGATGGAATAGGGAACAGTAGCTACAGGCAGGTGAGAGCACTATAGAAGCAGTTCCACACAGAGCAGAGTGTGTAATGCATACTCACCATCTCTTTTATATCTTGAATAGTATAGACTGAAAAGTTCATTGTGATGTAAATATTAAATCTTCCATGGGATCACTTTGTGACGGCAAAGGTAACACAGCCCAGGGGGGAGTTTAGGCTGGACAGATGAGGCCATTCTTGGCATCTACTTTTGAACAAAGCAGCTCTGTAGCTAGGGCAACATTGGCAATATCATATGAATGCTGCTGTTAGCATACCGAACAATTATCATGTCCAAAACCACAATAATTCACACTGATTTAAGTTAAGGCAAAGCAGGAGTACAGATATTAGGCAGGGGCTGACTTTTGTAGTTTGTAGTCAATATTGTGAGTATTGGTTGAGTGCACACAGAGTCTCGTTTTGTGTCTCAAGGCCATTTTCTGTCAAGCTAATGACTTACAAAGCCTGTTTGATAAATGTTCTGATGTTCTGGGATTTTCTAGCTTCCTAGCACAACACAAAGACAGACTCCTTTCCCTCAGCTTGCCCTTGATGATTCCTCTGACAATTCATTCAGGGTCTACAAATGTCAGTATGTCTTATTTTTGAAGGCTATGAAAAGAAAATGCTCCATGCCCCTGAGAGTTCAACTGATTTATATGGTATCTACTATATAATCACAAGGAGGCACCATGTAACATTCATCACTTGTAAACTTTTATTTGTTTGAAGAGTTTTACATCCTAAAATATTTAGGGTTTGTTACCTACCACCTACATATTTAAAGAAAACCACATTGTTGTTTGGAGATGAGATATTGAGCCAGGGTCAAAAGTCTTCACTTGCTTTACTAAATCATCCATGACCTTTCCAAGTACCAAGTGACAAACAGAAATTGAAAGAGCAAAATTCATCCACATACTTGTGTAAAAATTGTCTGCTTTTGGTATATAGTGACTATTTGAATGAATTTCAACTGAAGCTAACATTTTCTAAATGACATTTGCAGGTATAAACAATGATGTTGATTAGTTGACACCACTTAACACCCTCCCTCATGATATGTTCCTCGTAAGGTCAAATACAGGCATATATGCAGCTCAAGAAAACTATTAGGAGTTTTCGCTGGTGGTAGTGGTTTGTGGGATGGCAAATCACACATGCATATCAATCAACTCACCACTCTCTGGAATCTAATAACCACTTTATTTTTCATACAGTCTCTGTATTCTGAGTCAGAGGACAATGATTTCCACAATCCACAATACATTGCGTGAAAGGGAAACCATGTGATTAGTAAAGACAGTAATCATGTGTCTGGAACCCTATTTGCAGGGAGGGAAGTCTTTTGAGTTAGTTTCCCTTTCTTGTTTATTTGTTTGTTTGTTTTCTTGAGTGTACTTTTTAAAACCTTTCTTTAATTTGCAAAAAAATCTTCCTCAGCACTCTCAATCAAAACAATCAGTGTAATGGTTTTATTAATGTTCGATTGAGCAGGAACATGTGTGTACATGCTGACATTGTGTGTTGATTAAAATGTTTTTGTGACAACAGATGGAGTATCATGTAAGACTGAAATGAGAATTATTTAATCAAACATTGTTGTGATACAACACAAAAAACATTTGACGAATATCTAAGAGAGGCTCAGTCAATACTATATACTGCTATGTTGTTAATATAAATAGATTAATAAAATTAATATCTCATAGGAATCTGTATTAACTGGCAACACAGTGACCTCATATAAATCCGAGCATCTAGAAATGAAATAAAAGTCCAAGTAAAGACAATGGTTGACTTAAATGGAGGTTCTTGTTGTCAAGGTGAGATATGTGGAATTTTCTAGAATTTCTAAAATTGACACAGCGATGGAGGTTGTGTATGGGGCAAGGGTCAGGGATCTAAGGTCAAAGGTCATGTAGCATTGTGATGGTTTCAGCTATTTAATTAGCACTTAAATAAAGTGTTTGCCTTGGCTGTGCCAGTGATGTGTACGGTCCAGTTGTAAAGTTTTATTTTGTGACTAAGGAGTCCTGAGGGTTTGCGATAGAGCGTTCAGGGGCCCGCTGGCAGATCTCCCAAAGCTTCCTGCGGGTTGATATGAAAATAGGCATTCAAGGTGACAACCTTTATTAAAATTGAAAAGTTTGTCCTTTCTCCTCCCTCATCTCTCCTTCTCTTCCTGTTTTTCCCTCTGCCTCCTCCGCACGCCGACTGTGGGTAAAGGGGTTGGGGACCTGAAGAGGACATAATTCAAATGAGTCACTTGGTACAAGGTCTCTCTACTGTAGCCCATCATTACCCAAAGCCGTAGCATTCCGGCCTGTGTGGAATTACACCAGGTTTTAGTGGACACATCTCGAGGAACCCGTGCCTCTCTCCCTTGTTGAGTTATTTTGCACAATAAGTGGTTCGGAGAGGAGCTCACCAGTTGATATGTGATGGAAGAACTTTCTCCACTGCATTAAATATGAAATGCGCCATTATGTAAACGGTAATAAATTACAAAGTGTGCATACATCTTTGTATGTAAAATATATTAACATTGCATGGCCGCCAAAACTTGCATTCAGACACCTGTCTGTACACACCTAATGTTACTGTTTTTATCTTTCAAAGAGCAGACATGTATCTAGCATCAGCATTAACAACAAATAGAATAAGACTTCAAAAGAAAGAAACCAAATGCATGCATGAGCAGTTCCCTCTGAGCTACGACTTTGCACCATTTTGTCCTTGTTTCCATTAGTGTACCTGTGCAGCCACTCGAAATATTAATTTGGTATTTTTAACTAGCAGCCATTAGAGCCTTGGGTTATAGCCATTGCTCTGTCAAGAAGGTCAAATCAATTGAACAAATACTAATAGTGACTCGAAGACAGTGTTATATAGGCATGTTTGACTGAGCCGGCCTCACATAAAAACAGGTGTGGAGTGCATGTGTGTCTGTTGAGGTGACTCTTGTGGTGATTAATGTCCTGTGTCCCCACCTGTGAGAGAGGGAGATAACAAGGTGGCGCCGTGGCCTTGTGCCTCAGTTTGTGTTAATGCCTGCACCTATCAGTGAGATTTCCAAAAGGTTTTAAAGAATCACATTTGCTAGAGTCTGTTTTGATAGCTGCACAGTGGGACCAATGGAACGGATAAAGAATCAATGAGACTAGTGTACAACAAAAAGAACACGACATATTATTTATCCAATACTACCACTGCTTCAGTCCTGTCATTTGAAATTTCATTCCTTATGTGCATTCTGTAATAGTATGTAATGCTTCTATAGCAGTGCCTGCTCAGAATGCTCTTTACAATTTGTTATATTTGACAATGTTCAATTCTGATTTTAGCTTTTATATAATTACTTATTTCTATTACTTTTCCTACTGTGACAAGTCAAAATATCTGCAAAAAGACCTGTTGTAATGTATTTAATTATGCACCATAGGTATACCTCACATACACTCTTTTGATATCCATTTATTCAGCTTTGGTTTTTTACTTCATGTCTTTGGTGTTTTACATAGGGCTCTGCTACACATTGGATTTCCCTCCTGGCAATAATAAAGGTCAAGCTTGACTTTGATCTTGGCTCTCTTGTGCATATAGTTTTAATTTTATTTTGGAGAAACTGCTCAAATTCAAATTAATAATGTGTTTATGCATTTCAGAACTGCATACAAGCACACTAAATGCAAAATCAATCCATAAGAAGAATGGCAAAACAAAAAACAAACTTGTTTACTATCTGCATGCACAAAATTTGCAGGTGTTGTTGACTGGCAAAAAAGTATGCAGCAGAAATTAAGTAACTTGAGAAGTGGGCATGTATTTTTATTTTTTATTTTTTTTTTTTTTTTGATGTAAATTCTTTAGCACTACGGCCTACTGAAAGCAAGCAATGTCTGCTTTCCTGACAAATGTACAAGAGAAGGAAAAAAAAAAAAAAAGGATTGTAAAATACACAGCAATACAATACCCAGCAACAAAAAGAACACCTCCCCAGCATCCCCCAGAGGGATAGAAGAGCAGAAAACTCTCCCTGTATTTTCACCACCGTTCACTGAAATAAACTTGACTACTACTGCTGGCTACTCTAGTAAAATCAGGATTGAGGGATTGTGGGCGTAATGGTATCCTGACAAATATATTTTACCTGGCTGCACTGACAAACTAATTTCTCTCTGGGATTAATAAAGTTATCTATCTATCTATCTATCTATCTATCCTGATGAATATTACAGTTGGTAATGCTAGAAGTCTCTCTCATGCTTAAAAGATAACCTTTTAAATTTATAAATTCAAAACACTGGCAGCATGAAATGCAATTCCCTGACTGCTTTGTTAGTGAGTCTGCTGATGTTGGTAAAACATTTTAGTTGTTTTATTCGCTTTTACTTTCACATACAATCTGCAACATTTGCATGTTTCAATAAGTCATCCAACCCAACTAACTATATCAGTCGTTTGTCCCTACCTTCTGATTAAACCCATGGGATTGTCCTGAAATAGTGCACCTACAGTGGCAGGCGATCTTCATTATCATGGATACAGTAATAAACAGGCGGTTAAGCTTATGAAGTGGTCACAGTTACGTACGAAATCTGTTTGGTTAAGTTGAGGATCAGTCATGGTTAAAAGAAACAAGGATGACTACTGATTTGAAATAGGAAACAAATAGCAAATCTGCTCTGCCTAAGTCCGGGGTTTTATCAACCTCTAGCTATAATACTAGGCATAGTAAGCTGTTTTCACAGATGGCCTAGAGAGTTGTTTTTTTTACAGGAAAGGCTACTTTTTAAAAAAGGTTGATCCTTGATCGATGACATGGATTTCCGCACACGGCCTTTGCATGTGTGCATCTGCACTTCAAAAGAGGAAAAGGAGCTGAATGAGAAGAAGGAGCAGAATGAGAAGCAAAGCCAGACAATTCTGTTGGACCAAATCAACATACTTGGCTCAAAGTCAACCAGAGACCCCAATAACATTTACCAATTTCACAGTGGAACAATCCTGAGCCCTTGTGGACTTTGTGCAAACTTTGTGCAGGTCAAAGTTTGTAGGAGCAGACATTTGAACTGGGCAGACGTAAAGAAAATGGAGAAATAAAGGTGTTGAAGGGAAAAAAAGTCAAAGTGACAAAGAAACAAAGGAAAGGAAGGAAAAGAAAAAGCAAAGAAGAGGAAAAAACAAAGATAGTGATAACATAATAAGATGAATAAAAACATTAAAAGAAACATCTAAAGCTAGAAGTTAGGGTGTAGGAACTACAATTATTTCCCAATTCAGGAAGAGAAGAAAATTAAGTTCCTTCAGGCTCCAGTCTCAGTGGTGCTCTGAGCCTACAGTGCTGCAACACAGAAAGGTACTTTTCTCTTCATTGCCCAATACTCTGCTCTGGATAATGCAGGATAGTGTGTTCCTACAAACCCAAAACACAGGGGAACACAATGACAATAGTGAGAACTCAATTTGCTGCCATTCAATTCAAGAAATTTTGAGCTTCCACCCTGGCTGCATACAACAAGCAAGGTCAAAATGTTTGTCCTTACCCCTGCAGGAAATAATCATTGATACAGACTGGGTGATGTGGTTTGGACAGTTTGATGTTTTCCAGTAAGTTTTACTTATAATCTCTCACATGGTGAAATTCAGAGGTAAGTTTGAATTTAATATTCAGTGTCCTGAGTGGCTTAGAGCTGCGAGTAGGCCTGGTTATATCACCAGCAGCAGAGCACTCTAATCTCCATATAAACTCACTGAACATTTCCATGTATGTGATCAGCAACTACTGGCAGGGTGACCTCTTAGTTCCCTGCCTGTGATATTTGACCTAGCATTAAAGTATGAGGTTTGCGCTCTAATGGGGATGCATTAACTATAATGACAAAACTTTACCTGTAATGAACAGTTTTACATTGTGTACGACCAACAAGCATTGCTACAAAGGAAAAACACATCTGAGATATGGCAGAACTGACTCAAACATCCACTCAAGATGTGCACCTTGGCACAAGCTGCAAGTACTCTCAGTGAAATCAAGCAGGGATCTGGGAGCAGGATTTTCCAGGTTCCCAAGATAACAGCATTGCAGACAGACATACAGTAAAACTCGATCATGTGCCTTGAAATTAAGATTGTCACCTTACGAATACAGTTGAACTTTCTGGCAGGTGAACTTGCTTATGAGCAGCAGCAGTGTTTGCAGGCAGACCACAGAGCGGTTAAAGCAGCATTAACTGGCGTTGCTGCAAAACATGTGTAGGATCAATTCGAGCCTGAGTACTTGCAAGCATTTTAACAAGAGTTCTCTCTGCAAACAGAAGACCCAAATAGTTAGAAAAGTGTCTGCTACAGCTGGGATATGAGTGCACTAATCAGCATCTTGAATAGAGATGACAGAAAAAGCCTTTCCTCTGTTATCCATAGCTGCAATTCATCTATTATACTGCCAGGGTGTAATTTTGTCACACTTGAGAATTTGCCATCTGTAATCATTTCCATTTGTTTGAAAAATGAAGAAATCACTTAGGTTTGGGTACATGAACATGACATCTGACTAGGATGGACTGATTTATTTCAGATTTCAATGAGCCTTTTTGGCAAATGCAGCATTTTCCTCGTGAGTTTCAATGGACTGATGAAATATCATACAATAGCAGGGGACAAAAAGCAAAAATGTGTGAGAGGTAGGCTATAGATGACTGAGAAAGGCAGAGGGAGGGAAGAGAAGATGATGAAAAACCCTGGGAGGATCTGTTGTGGAAGATGCTAATAGAATCTTACAATGTGAATGAGAGGAGGGGACAGTAACCAAATGAGAATTCTACACTGAACTTGACACACAAAGGCCTTGTGGGACAAAAAATAGAGGGAGGAATATAACTTGCAACAAAAAAGAAGGAAATTAAAAAGTCATTCTCACATGGTTGTGAAAGGCGAGGTTTATAAGCCCTTGTCTCGTACTCCCAATAGGCATAACCCCATTTTCATATACAACTAATTTAATCAAGGTGACTTCTCCTTCCAGCCTCTCCCAGGATATAGGCGGGGGTTTGCTGTTCCCTTGTGCCCACAAGCCAACATATGCTAAGATTTGTGTCTGCGGTTCATCCCCCACATAAGCTCAGTGTGGCACAATCTAATCTGTACTGTGGCTAGCCTCTCCTTGCCCATATTCTCCTGAGGACCCTTGTTGTTTTAATGACTGCCCTAAAACTTTTCCTCTGCCATGTCGAATATTTCCTATTTTTTGAAGGTCAGAAAATGAGTTTGTGGTGAGTCTGAACTCACTCACAGTTAAATTAGATGCACCAATGTTAAATTTAACAACTAAAAACTAAAACTAAACTTCAGTTTTGATGTTTCTTTGGGCGTATTTATTTCCATTGCTTCATTTTGAATTATTGCAAAAATATATGGATACACATACACTTTTTCCTTTTCGACTTATATGTCATACATATTTACAATCAAAACCATGCATACATCATCTATCATTCCATGCATTCATCAGATTTTCATGTTACTGTTTTCCTGTTCAGATCTTCAAAGACCTATTTTAAGACACAAATTAGCTGTGACAGAGTCAACCATGTGACAGAGAAGAAAGAGAGCAAAAATGAAATCAAAGTCTGCTGATGCTGTACTGGGGTTTGTGGTCTTGTACAATTGGCTTGGTAAACAGCTGTTCCTCATACATCAAAGAGCTAGCAGCACAAGGTTAAAGAATGTTTGAGGGAAGAAGCGTATAGATCCATTTCTTTATCCTGAATTTACCCTGCCAGTAGTGAGAAAAATAATGCAAAGTTATGGCAGATTTATGAGCCATCAACCAATGCAGATTTATGAGCAGGCAACAAATGCCCTTTTACACGTATATACAGTATACACATAAGTATGACGGTATATATTGATTTATTTTCTGCTGCTGGAGTGAAAATCAAAATGGATTTCTGGATGGATCAGTGTGACACTTAAACCCAGACACAGAGGATTTTTATTTATGAGGGCGATGTCAGGATACTGCCACATGTCCCCTGCAGCCCAACATGATGACCAATTATTAGTTAGCACCTGATTTATTTGGTCATCTGGGTAGTTTGTTAGTTTTTAGCCAGGTTAGCAGCATGGCTCCATGAATGGCAATGTTAGTCTGTAATCGATCTAGCACTTTGCTCCAGACTAAAATATCTTAGCTACTAACTATTGGATGCATTAATATGTGATTTTGTGCAGACATTTATGGTCCCCAGAGGGTGACACTGAAATTGAAGATCTCCTGACTTTTACTCTGGCATCACCAGAGGTTGACATTTGTGTAAGTTTTGAGTGAAATGTCTCCGTAACTATCAGTTGGCTCGCTATGAAATTTGGTACATCCATTAGTGTCCCCCTCAAGATGAATTGTGATTACTCTGGTGATCCCCTGGCTTTTATGACTGAATACCTGACAAAACTATTGACATTTCCATCAGCCTCTGCTGTCATTTTTGTTTAATGCCAAATAGGAAATGTAGCAAGCTAACATGCTAAGTTAAAATGGTGAACACGGTAAGCATTCAAGCTACACATCAGCATGTTAGCATTGCGTTTGAGTATATTACTATACTGAAACTAGCATTTAGCTCAAAGCACCACTATGCTGATCACAGAGCCTCACAGAGCTGCTAGCCTTGCTGTAGACTGTATTTTTCAGTGGTTTACAATGGTTGGCCACATGAGTAAAATCACTGTACTGTTCACACTTGTAACAGACAACAGTACAAAATGTTGAACCTTGTGTCTATTAACATTCATAAAGACCTTGGGTGAGACTTAAATCTTTTATATCTATAGAAAAGTAATGTTTTGTTTGAGAAGAAAGGAGATGGCTCTGTGGAACAGTTCTCTCTCTCTCTGAGGGACATTTCCTGTCTACCAAGTTTTGTGAATAGTTGCAGTTGGTTACTTGCAACAAAACAGAGCTAACTTCTGTAGTTTCTTCAAACCCCAAACCCTAGAACATTTACTAATTCAGTTCAGTATACTACTAGTTGAGCTACACACAGATAGCTCAAAAACATGGGTCTCAGGGGTAGTTCATCTGAGGCAAGAGCAGGGGCCAATTATAAGAGGGTTTATATGAGTATATGATATTTATACGTATGAATTCTTAAAAGTTAAATTGCCACTTTTTTTTTTTTTAATTATTGGATGCCCTCATGTTTCCAGGTCGCACACCTATAGAAGAGTGGATGAGTTATGTGAATGTACATGTAAAAACCTTTAGAACTCCTTGTTGGAGGACAAAACTCAACTACAATATGTATTGTTTTCTAGCATGGTATGCACCAAAGAAAAGATCAGTGTTTTATCCTCAGATGATGGAACACTGATGAAATACATTGCAGTGGGGACCATGAAATACTGGAGTGCTTGAGAGTAATTCCCTAAAAAGACAAGCAGTTGTCAGAACTTTTTATCCAGTAAAAGACCTTAAAAAGCAAAAGAAATAAAGAAAAGAATATCAGTTTGCTTATATTTCAAATATGACCATAAGGGGTTCATTCTTTATCTAACGTCTATTTCAGTTATATTTTAAAATGGTGTTAGCATACTGAGAGCCTCAATTGTCTAACAGCTTTCCAACCTGTCCTCATCATCACCTCCTCTCTCGTCCCTTGGTGACACTTGTCAGATAACATGACACAGAAGGATAGACAGCCAGCTGAGAAGACAGACTGACACACAGATTAGATCAAATAAATAAATTATGCACACAAAATCACTGGCACGCAAGTCTTTAGTCTTTGTACAGTACTTCCTCCCAGGGGAAGGTGGAGATGAGTGCGAGATTTCAAATTTCAGGGCCCTAATGCTCTGATGCAGTTTCACCTCGAGGGACCTTATTAGTTGATGGGTCACTACACACTGAACCCCTAACACAACACACTCCTGTGCCCATGCCAGAACTTGTCTTAATTAATTATCAACAGAGGCTGTATCCAGCTGCCAGAGGCAAGAAGAGAGACAGAGAGAAAGAAGGAGAAAATAACTACCTCTACCACTACTAATACTGATGTTGCTAATACTGCAGCTATTCACATAGTACATCTTTAAACAAAAAAACAAAATGCCAACCCACTCACTTTCTCTACATTTACTTCAATATATTTTAAGGAGTATCTACTTGGTTAGATAATTCTGATAATATTCATATGTCCTTGTGGGATGAATAAGGTCCTTTCCTTTCATTTGATTTAATAGCCATAGTCATCATCCATCAGGAGGAAGGATATGTGTGCTCCATCTGCAGTCTTTAATTTTAAGGGAAGCACATAATTATGCAGAAGTCGAGCAGGATGTTTATATTAATTAGTTAAATCTTCCAACACACAAGACCAGGACGTGACAGAAAATCTTGAGAATATCTTTGCTTTTGAATCTGGACACGATGCTGTCCCCTGCCTGTACCTCAGGCTGTCCAGCTCCCAAGTTTCCCTGTAGTCAGGTCTTTTTAAGTACAGTGTTCCTGCTCCAGAGTTTTTTCCTGTGCCCGACTCTCTGTCTTAGCCTGACCCTGAACTTTGGAGTGAGAAAAGGCAAAGCCATTCCACCCATATTCCACCACCAGAGGTTCTCCAGTTGGATATGAAACACGTATCAGTACATAAGAGATGGATTGCCCTCTTCCGTGTGAACACCAAGAGCTCACTGTCTCCTCCGTTCAGCAGTCTGTATCCCCAGGTGGAGCTGCTGACCCAGCTTGACATCCTCCTTGCCGTAGGCTGCATTGTCAGCTTCCTCCAATCCCTCCCTCTAGCTCTGCTTCCTCACCAGACCCTCTGCTCTCTCTGTATCACTGATAATAAGTGACTCCATTGAAACGTCAGAGATAAATCAGCTGTAACATACAGTTTCCCATGCATCACTGACCATGTTGGCAGAAATGGTACTTCTAACAGAAAATCGTCACTGTGCTCATGTCCATTCAGATGGATGTTTATCTGTGGTTGAATTTGTGGTAGGGAAGCAATGCAGTTTGCATACTGATTATTTTTATTTCAAAACCACATTATGATTTAATCACTGTTATATTGTGAGCGTATATTGTGACCTTGTAGTTACCTGCAATCAGAACTAAATTAAGTGCATTCCTGCCTGCACATTATATTATGAGCAACATTTTCTGTGATCTGATGTAAGTCACACAGAATGGGGGCAAATTCAAAGCTGATACAGCAGTCTAAAGCTGTTGAATTCTTCTACCCTTTTGGACAACAGCTGCATCTTCAAACAGGTGCAAAATTGAAGCCCTGCTGTTACCTCACCTCAGTGTCCTAAGAACAACCCACTTGATTCTGACTTCTGTCTATCAAGCCTGCTTTCTGACATTACAGATAAATGGTTTGACAGTGAGCCATGGACACCAGACTATGCAAGATCCCCAAATGAAATATAAAAGCTTCAAGAGATTGTAATAAATGTGTTATCACTGAACCACTTCATCAGTTACAGATTTTACATATGACATGGAACAATAATAAATATCTACTGCTGCACCTACTGCAGCTGCAACAACATTACAGCAACACACAAGTATTTATATCTGTGGTTGTTCGCAAGGGCAAAGTAAATCTGTACAAATTATTGATGTCACATTCAACTTCTGTAAAATAGAATATAGAAATAGAATGTGCAGCTACTCACCTTTTCCAAGCAAAGATCACTTCTCATCCGAAAATATAACTCGCTGTTAAGAAATACAGTGCATATGGTCATGACTTACTAAGTTTTTGAATGTAGAAACTAAGGGAACAGTATTGAAAGACCCTTAAGTCCGTGCAAAACCAACCTAGAAGATGTATCTTTAAATCTGAAAGTCTGAAAATTTTGGAAAAAAAGCAGACAACAGGTCAATAATATCCTTTTTGCAAAATATTCCAATGGCTGTGCTATGCAATAAGCAAGCGCAATCAGTTTTTTTGATGCAAGCACAGCATGGGTGGTTGGAGGTGTGTTGGTATTTATGCAAATCACCTCAACAGTGCTTTCCCTTTGAAGTCTACTATTTACATCTGGTAATCACTGCGTAAGTGTTACCTTGTTTTTCCTTTCATAGTTTCTGAAACATTTCAAACACACAGGAACAAGCCAGAGATGCTGTAGGACAAGATTTACACTGTTACTGTTACACATTCATGCAAGAATTTATGTAATCTTATGTAAGAGACGTGAAGAAAATTGGATGGTGACTGAAGTCAGCGCTGTCCTTTTATGAAGGTAAAGCCCAGATAGCATGAATAGGCTTATCACAGGCTTATCCTGATTGCTTAACCACATATATGCAAATTCTGAGCGACTGTGCAGAGTTCAAGTCTTTAGAGTCTGTCGTGCTACTAGTGTAAAGCATACGTTAAATATGATGGAGGAATGCATTTCATATTCTTTATACTGCCACAGGATGATCTGAACATTGTTTGAGAAGCTCAGTGTGAAAAGTACACATGCATTGCTGTCCTGACTATATTGTACAGGAGTTTAGACAACAAAAGGGTGTTTGCAAGATGTATGATCTTTCTTCTTCTCATTGCATGTATTATATATTGCTCTGCCATATCACACTGACATATCTCTAAACACTCTATTTCAATAACTTGTGACTCCCATTTGATTTCCTCTGAGAGCCTCCCTATACTTCTGGAAATGGTAGCAGATATATTTAGTATTTTATTTTTTTTATTTTTTTTATTTTCCCAAAAGTGTTGTCATTTACAATGACATATTTGTTCCCAGATGAAATAATTGGCAGACAAATAGGAGCCATTATGTGCTGAGGTTGCTTATATGTGCACTCTGTATGCATGCTTAGATAGAGCCTGACCTAACCCATTACATTCCTCTCTAGAGAATAGTTCTGCGAGATAGAGGTTGGTTGATGCTAAAGTAGGTCTGAATTAAATTGGATGCTCTGAAACACGGCATGACAGACAGAACAGTCTCCATCAGGTGAAATTGTGGGAAGCATCCCTCCAGGACCTACACTGCTGCCTCAAGCAATAAAAAGATTAATAATTGAATAAATATACATGCATAATAAAAACACCATTAGTTTCAATAGAAAGATGATTAAATTATTCACAAGAAATGGTGGAAAAGAAATGACAGGACTTAAGGCAAACTGTCTTAAGTATTTCTAGTTATGTAAAAATATAGACAAAAATACAGCTCTGTTTATGTGAAGTTTCACCTAGTAGGTGTACCTTTAAGATTTAAAAATACCCTGTGGAATTATAATCTAAACAAACACAGTTATGCCCTGAGTGCATTTCCTTCTTCATAACACAACTGATAAGTAAAATATATATTTTTTTATACCTGCACTGTTTACATCCATGTTCACATTGCATTTGCAGTCTCCTTTTATTCTGCATTGCTATGTTTTTTTAAGTGCTACTGGATGTCAAGAATGTGTTGGCATTTGAGTACATGTGCGGTACGCAGTGATAGGAGAGCACTGCATACAAACAAAATGGGGATCAGCTTTGTGGAGCTACTATTTAAATGGTAGCTATTAAGGCTACAAGCTGCTCTTAATTGGTAGTACTGTGGTTAAGCTGCAGCAACACTATTTTTGTTGAAAGGTAAGCCACACTACAAGCTACTCAAGACAGGGAGATGCAGGATCTGTGGAGGTGATAAAGGAAAAATATTAATGATTTCTCAACTCTTTGGAAACATAGTGTAGTGGAAAGACTTGGTCACTACTGGAAACATTACATCATTTTTAAAAGTAGCTACACCAGTGGGAAATGTGTTAATCGTGTAGCTTCACTATAGATAGTGTATCCCCAACACTGCCCCCAGGATGTTTCCAAAGGCTTGACATCCTCTACCTCCTGGCTTTATTTCTGAAGGTGGAAATCTAGACATGAGAAGACACTGTCCTGTCTCCTTTAGGCTACTCTTAATTTAATGCCTCACATTGATGGGGGAGGTGATTGCCAAAGTTGCTAACCTTAATCAATACATATCTTTTATTGACTTCTCCGTACTGCAATGCAGTTTCATTAGTCTCCACAAAAGATAGAAACATTTGTGGGATATTAATTGAATAACTATGATAAAGCTACATTTTGAATGTAATTTTGGCTCATGGGCTGTTACTTCTATTAATATGCAAGATGTAAATGCTGCGTATTCAGTTTAATGTGGCATAAAAACATTTGTTTAGACCCTCCCTAATTTATCACTAATGTACTAATCATTCACTAAAATAATAGGCCTGAGGAAAACCTAAAGGCAAGGTAAGATAAATTGAGGTTTTATGATGTTTCACCTACTAATCAAATTGTTGCCTGAGCTAAGGGAACTGGTTCAGTCAGCACATAATGATTTGCTCTGCTGTGTTGTTGTGACTGTAAGTACCCTTAACTGTCTGCCTTGGGCTTATAATTAGCTACCCATGGTGCACCTCACCATTGTGCATTTTCTCATTCTCTTTCAGTGCTATCCTCTGTAAATTGAACCAACAACAACACTGCTACATGGCTTGAGCATGTAGAGATTATTCCTTGGTCTGTGAGACAATCCAATAGGAGCAATTGATTTGGTTATTAGACAGCACTGAAATTAGCAGTTTATCATATATATATATGTAATTAAATATTATGAAGCGTGCTGGTTGTTGACCTTAGAGCAGCAATGGGATGGAGAGGGTGGTAGAGAATATGGGTTTCTAGCATGACGGGCAAATTTCTAACTCAAACAAGTGTGCTACTCTGGAATTAGAAATGGTACAACAGAACATTGCCTCTGTGCACTACCTGCTGGTGACTGTTAAGACAACTATAACATACAGTAGAGGTAGGGAGGTGAGCAGGCAAAGGCTGAATCATGGCAATTGGAAGCTAAGAGCGGCGATATGGTGATGAGGACAGAAACAACTGGTAACAGCCAGTGATGACAATCCTGGATGTCCTGAACTTCCTAGGTCGCGTATTTCCATGCATGCCTTCCTCTGGAGTGATGGGGCACCTGGGACAGACTGGTAAAGGCAACATAATCAATCAAAAGCAGGCAATGACATTCAACTTATAGCAGAAGAACATTTCGAAAATCACAGCCACAGCAGTTGTTCTCTCATTTTGTCTCTGGTGGCATGCTGTGGTGCAACAAACATTTGTCAGTTTCTATCAATAGCCGAGCTTATTATGGACATTAGAGTCCATTTTCCTTTCCACTGCAATCATAATATCATCTTGAGTTGCTGATGATGGGAATGTAAAAAAATTGAAAACAGCCAGGAATCTTTCATGTCTATCTCCCATCTTACATCACGTGACCACAACTTAACACAGATGACAGGGTAGCATAAGTGTGTTTACATTTGAAATATGAATGAGCAGCAGACAATACAGTGAGTGTCTATTTGTGTCTCCTAAAATCCTGGGAACAGCTGGGTACAGTACATGTCTGATGTGTATTTGTGCAGAAAGCTTGTCTTTGGTCATTTTGCCTTTAATTGATAAGCGACAGCAGGAACAACTGTGACATGGGAGAGAATCAGGTAGAATCAAGCAGGAGATGTTACAAATTTGGTGGTATGTGTCTTAAGACCAGTGAGCCATGTGGGCCAGTGTTAATTTGGTACCTAATTTTGATTTTAGGTATAATAGATATTATAATTTCATAGTCCAAAAAAAAATGGTTGTCACCAAATATTGTTCATCATACTTTTCACTGATGAAATTAAGATGATAACCAATGTCCACTGCCGCCTGCTCTCTCTCAGACGGCATTGGTCATGTAGCAACAGGAGCAGCAGACAAGAAACATTCATATGAATAACTTAAAGGTTTTGACACATGACCTATTTTTGTGTGAGCTTGTAGGACAAATAATGTTTAAAAAACTCTGTAAGTATAGGCGATGTTTCAACCTGCATCCTGCTGCATTGCTAGAGGAAGCACATCTCTGTCTGGAGAACAGCTGATATGTTACATTTAGTCTTATGAGTAATTAACTGTAGTTGAAAATATATTGCACATACATCACATAAAGTGATTAAAGAAATTAGATTTGTCATGTTTATTATGATAAATAAGCGAGAATAAGGGGAAAAAACAAACAAACAAAACTCAGACTTAATCTAATGTTTGAGTCATAACGGTTGAGAAATGTACCCAGAGCCTGGCTCAGTGACTGCTCCCTGAGAGAGGATGGGCAGAACAACCTAAATCTATATTCCATCCTCTCCATAAATCTGAAATTGCTAAACTTAAACCAACTGAAGAGATATGAGACGAGAGGGTGAGATAGGGAGAGGGATGAAAGAAGAATATTAAATGTTCTGAATGTGATACATTCCTAAAAGAAATCCATGGACTTGTCTTGATTGTGTGAATAACCATTACAAGTGAATCTATAGACCTTCCTGTTCATCTTAGCTTCTTTACCAGCTCCCAAATGACCCTCTCACAGCCACTTGTCCCAACAGAAGGGCATCGTCATCTGTAACACTGACTGTTTGCAGCAATAGAGGATGCCAAACTGGATACAGGTATCTTCATCGGTGTCGTATGGCTGTAAAATGACTCTAGCTATCATGTTGTTTACAGGATATAAGTCACAAATTGTATGCTTAACCACCAAACAAATATTGACAATGAATGTAAAACATAACAGATGTTTCAACAAAAGTTTCTCTGCCGAGTTAAAAAAAGCGTACAGGCATCCAAAAGTGGTACAGCTCTGATTGCTTGTTTGTTTGTGTGTTTGCCAAACCTGGGGCTTCCCTGCTCTGTGTCCTCCTTCGACTGACAGCTGTTCAGCCCAGCAGGCCCCGAGGCAGAACAGGGCTCCCGTCTGATGTCAGTTTGTCTGGTGTCCAGCAGACGAAACTTTTTCCCATCTTTTTGCCCTCACCTCTGGGCCGAGCATCTTACGCGGGACTGGATTTCGTACTAGTAATGAGACGCGCAACTGTGGTGTGAGGTCATGCATGACAGCACCGCCAACAAGTCCATGAAGACCAGTCATAAGTCTTCACACCTTCCATGTGTAAAAAATTGTCATTGACTGCTGGGATTAATGAGTCTCTCTTACAAGAGTGTAGGTGGCCTTGTCGGTGACACTGTCCAGGGGCCAAATGTTTGTTCTGTCAAGTGGCAAACAGTTCTCTCAGCCACCCTCAACCCTTCAATTATAGTCCAGTAGCCTCAACTTGGAAGTTTACTCAAGTGAAGAATATATAAAAAAAAAAAAAAAAAAAAAACTAAAGGTCTATGGGTAAATGCAGCCTGACAGAAAAGAATTGACATAATGTGATTCCGTGTTCCTTGTGCCATGTGTTGTGTTTGCTTGGTCTGCACCAGCAGCTGTCTGACTCTTACCCACAGTCACAGGATTGGAGTTTGTATCACCCGCTAACGTGGTCTACAAGGCTTGTGGTGACAACCATATGGCTTGTGGGCCAGCCGTCTTTATAGATGTAGGCAGTTTAGTTTTTATTTTTTATGGTAAATAAATTAAACTCGCTCATGACTTTCAAATCTCCTTCTACTCATTCCCTAATTTAACTACAACATGTATAATCTTTGTTGATGTCATTCTGTTTGCCACATCCACATTCAAGTGCACAGACACACCTACACACACACTCAAGCCAAAAATACATGGAACAACTCTGGACACATGTTAACCTCTTGGCCTGACAGATGTGTTCAATTTAAAAGTGGCAAAAACTATTTGTACAAACTGGAACTTTTCAAGGTAAATACTGTGCAACAAGTGACTTTGACGTTAATGAAAAAGTAAATGAAATTCAAATTCCTGAAATGGAAAAAAAATGTGATGTGCTAAAAATGCTAACGTTTAAAAGCTACAATTGAAAGAAAAAAACACAATACATACATAAAAAATATAAAGCAAAAACAAGCTATTGAAGTATATAGACTTTTTTTCCCAATCATTTTGTGTTTGCTTGCAACTCCCTTTCTTACCTTTTCCATTGGTATTAAAATTTGGGCTGTTCTCAAAAAGTCAGGTGTTAGCTGAATCTTTCATCAATTGGCTTCAGTAGCTCTGAGTTGTGAAAGAACTTTATAAACAACGCTGTGTAATTGAACACTCTTTAATGAGTGAAAATGTCGCTTCAGAGTAAAAATTTTGACATACCTTTAATTGACGATTATATAAAGTCCTTGAAAGCGGCGTATAGTGGTCTAGTGATTAAGACACACCATTCACAGTGACACCTGGCGATGTCGTCGTGTAAACATCCGTAACAACTTGTGAATACTGAATTCATTATTATAGGGACACCACTTATCTTGTCAACTACAAAACTTTAAGACAAGAAATCATCAATGGAATTTATCAACATTGTATTTTTTTTGCAACTTGTCCAATTTTTCATTGAATTTCACTTATTGCCTGTGGATTTCTAACAGCTATTTCTCTAATTTGTGGGCTGGTTGCCCTGATAAGCAAGTTCACAGATATGCCTGGAGCAAGGATAACACTCGTTTTGATTTGAATCAACGGCACAAATCCCTCGTCCCTTTGAAGTTGCAGACCCTCTCTCATTTTTGCTGCTTTTTTCTTAAGGCTGCAGGTGTGATACCTTAGGGACATGAAAGACATAGATACAGTGAAAATTTATGAGAGTTTCATCTGGTGGGATGGTGGAACTGTTGGGTCAATAGTATCCACTTTAATATTCCATCCATGTTTATGATTTTGGTTCTCACTGCCTTTGATCCTCTTTCAGCCATCCAAAGGTTCTTAATGGGTTGCCGTAATTGTACCTACACTGTTTAATGGAAGAAAGTTACCTTGAGCACAACAAATCCTTAATGTGAGGAACATTTCATAATGCTAATAACTTAAGACATGTGTTTACGCCAACCTCTAGGAGTGAACACCAAGAACCATTAGTAATATGCTGTAGGGATATTATTGGAGGAGAGCGAACAAGGTCATGAAAAGTCTTGGTAAGCACAAGATCACAGCCACATCATACAAGGATGCTGTGGCTGCAAAATGGTTCAGGATCAGAGAAATTTCTAGTTCAGTCCTCTGAGTTGTGATAGTGGTGCTTCTGGCGATGAAATGTAACCCCACAATTTTTGCTTTCTACGGACATTCAAACTAGGGCAGTGAATTGGCAAATGCAGTATTATGCTGTGGCTTTGATGTGTGCCTTTTGTAATATATAAAAATGCGTCTTTGTGCTGTGTGCTGGAAAGGGAGCCATTACCAAGAAGATCAGAGAATGTGGCCACTGCTCTGGATGCTTTCTCTTAATGTCCCAAAGCACAGCAATTAAAGATCACCAACAACTCAGCTCAACCTGTATCTTCGGGTCTGATGGCTCCTCTGTGGTCATTTTATCAGTCAGCCAGTGCTAGGCCAGAAATACAAGGGCCGAGTCAGGAAGGGACAACTCTGAGCAGAGGTGGCAAATAAGTTTATCTTCCTGTCCAGAGCTTTGAAAACAAGAAACTTGGACAATTTTTTCAAGGACAGCCATACAATATATATGTAACCTCACTGGAAGCCCATTCTCATAAAGTAACATCATGATGCACAACACAAACAAAAGTGAGCGAGAACAGATACGATCAGGCAAGCCATCGTTAAGAATTTTTCTGGCATGAGGCAGGGCCAGAGGTCTGTACCGAGGAATGAACAGCACCCCTGTCTTAAGTGACTTTTACAAAAGACACCACAGACACCAGTAGTGTTACAGAACAACGTCATCAAATACCATGAACCCAGATGATGGTATTTATGTTAATGGACTTTTGATCCATCTCTCTTGACTTGTTGCACAATTATTAGCAATTAATTATAAAAGTCAGAATACGTTTATTATTTATCACCTTGTTAATTCATTGGTTAAAAATGGCTCATTGGTTTTGGGCTTGAGTGGTGTGGCGATATGTTTTAGGATGCATCATCAGTAACGCAGATTGGATTAATAGAAAATGAGACCATGGACACAGACAGGTAAAAAACTTGGTCATTCAGTGTCTCTTTCTGAGTAATTTATGTTTTGTGGTGGTTTTGCATCTCTCTTGCCTGAGTCCATTTTGTTTCTTCTTTTGGTCTAGCCTTCAAACAAGAAATAATAACAGTTAGCAATTCAGAGCCTCAACAGCCCCTGATCTCTCAGCCCCTGGACGCAATACTTGACTCCCCACATTCAGTTTTCCATCCAGTGCCAATGATGAAAACACTTTGTATTCAACCAAAATTATTTTAATAATATCAGATTGTTTTCTCTTTCTCTCTCTCTCTCTTTTTTTGGCTCTCACTAAAACTTGAATTTGTAATCTCAAACACATTTTCATACAAATTTGTGTATGTTTTGATTTAATTTTGATCAGGAAAACAATCTGGATACACACCAGGTGCAGATGGAACCTTAAGGCTCAGCATCTTATCCACTGAATATGCCGCAAATTTAAGATAACAATCTGAGCACTACGGATTTGATTCATTTCCAAGACAAAATAACCTCACTGTGTGACGCCGGCCACTGACAAGCAAACCCTCCTCCCAGTCTGATGATGTAAAATGGATGCACCTGTGTACCAGCTGCCTCAAATCAAGGTTGTTCTTCATTTCCCAAGTCCCCCCTATTTTATATATACTTCAAAATATAGTGTATATATAGTATGTATCTTTGTCTGTGCCAGTGGTGTTCCTGTCACAATCTGCTCCTCAGATACAATGCAGTGGCATACACACACACACCAAATATGCATAAAACTATTGCGCAAACTCAGTGAAAAGGTTAGTGTGCTTGTTGGGTAGTGTTCAAGCACAGCAAGAGTAGTGTAGGTGGCAGTAGTTGTGTTTGGTGTTGAGTGGGTGTGAAGGAGGTTGCTCTGTGTCAGAAATTGCTGAAACATCTGTTACCTTTCCATGTTACCCGTAAGCTTGATGGCTGGTGAATAATGTCTCCTTTTTGGTGGCCCTGCAGTTGTATGATGGTGTAGTCCTGCCAAAATTGGTATAGATGTGCATATTATTCTTTTGGCATCTGGACGTAACTTCTGTATGGATGCTTGTCAAGTGATTATGGGGATTAAGGAATTGAGGGGATGTTTTATAACACTAGATGTATAGTGTGAGGTATGATGTGATTTATTTCAGCTTTTTTTATTTTTCATCAGCGGGGTGTAAGCATGGTGAGGTTGGTTGGTTAGTCAGTCATCATATAGGTCCATGACAAAATATCTCACAAAATGCAGTATATATGGCCAGATTTCTGTGAAATTTGCTGTGAAGGTACATGCTCCCAGGGGGATGAATTCTAAGCTAGTCTTGCTAAACCTCCCCCCTCCTCTTAAAAAACTACCACTGAGCACATTAACTTTTTCTGCTTCTGACTCTCTATTCCCTATGGTTTGAAGGATCTTTCCTAGCATCAAAAAGTCACTGTATTTTAGTTATACAAGTTACAGAAGTCTAGCAAAGGCCACAGTAACTTGCATATCCTTGTGTTGACTTTTAGTGTTAATGTTAAAATAGATGACATAAATTCACTTTTTAAAATTAATCTTTGGTTTTTTAAAGCAACCTATTTGGCTCATGTCACCTTAAAACAAATCGATACATGTGACCCCGTCCCAGTTTTACTATGTAAGTACAACTCAACTAAAAAGTTTTTTTGTTCTCAGGCCTGCAGGTGTTCAACTATCCACTATTTTACAGCATAAAAAGTCTGACAAATAAACATGTAGTGCTGTGTAGAACAGATATAATTTTGATGTTGTCATTTGTGCAATCCTAATTCACAGGTTTGGAACCATATATCTAAATAATGCTCTTAAAAAAAACATTATTTGATTTCTATTTATTTATTCAGAGGATGATTCAACTTCATTAAGGAAAATAGCCAGAAAACTTCACCCACATTGGAAAAGTAGGAAATTATATCACTGGATTTGCTAATTAGTTTACTTATTTTAATAATAATCATGAAAATAAGAAATTAACATATATGAATTGGGCATTTTTGCAGGATAAATGCAATAATACAGACCTAAAACAATACAAGTACTTCTAAAATGTAACTACTTGAGTAAATTCAGTACATGCTATCTATAACCAAAGTTTATATGGATCCAGCTTGAGCAGAGTTAGATGAGACATGCAAAAATTGCCCTTTAATAAGCTTGTTCAGGCCTTTTATTCATTCAGGGTTGTTGTTGAGGGTGATCACCTCAGTTAGGGACCTCATATAAACAGAAACCTGCACCAAGGACAGCATACAGAAACAAAGAGGCTGAGCGCATGAAGGCAGTAAAAACCCTTAATATTGTGCTTGTTGTGTACGCTCACAAGGCTCCATTCTGTTTCCTCTGAGTAGCTTTATGGTTCAGGGGCATCATCAATTTTCATCCGTCTCGTTGCAGCCCAGGTGGTCTGCAGCACCTCCATCGCTCCATCTTTAAACATCCTGACAAATATGGAAAAATCAGGTGAGGTTTTATCATTATCGTCCCTGGCAATGTCATACAGAGCCATGGTTTCCTCTGCTAGAACATTAGCAGTAAATCAAATGGAACATAAGCACACTAATGAACGGAACTGCTAACACTATTTATACAACATATCTGGGTAGGGCAGACCCGGTGCAATGATTTGACATGCTGTTTGAATGCTTCTCAATATCCTGTTAGAAGGCCATTTATCTAACTTTAGTTTACTATTAACCCTTCACTTCTACAGCCTCACAGAATGTAGTCACAACATGTAAGCATACATAGATCTTTGGTGTTACTGTGTCCTCTGAAATAAAAAAAAAAGGAAGGGGGGGTATTGGAGATAAGATATCAGCCAGAGAGTTTAAATACATTAAATTTCAAACAAAGACAGAGCACCCCTGCCCTCATTGTATCCCTGCTGGTGCTTACCTCAGCTCTCTTTTAATCTGAGAAAAAGATCCCTATAGCCAAGCGCTCCACTTGGGGTTAATTGTACGTGACATCCATAATACGACTCTGGTCAATGGTTATCTTCAGCTGGGCAGAGAGCAAGTTGTCACTCTTGCTACAAGGTTTTCAAATTCTCTCTCTGTTTCTAAAAAAAAAAATCTCCTCATTATGCAATTGTTCTAAGAAAAGTTCAGGTGCCTAATTAATTTAACATAAGAAAAATTGATTAATTTGACCTTCTGAAACTGGTTACAATCTTGGAGATGATGACATGCTATAAACACCATCATGATTAGCGCTGATTAGAAATATTTAACTTAAAGGAATAATAAGATGTTTTGACATTCACTTGGCGTTGGGGGGAAAAAAGTGAACGGTGCTGAAAAAAGAGGGAAAAACTGAAAATACCCTAGTTTTTCTCTGGATGTGAGGGTTCCCACACATACATTAGCATCATGCATCACTCTTTTAATGACTATAAAAATGCAAAATGGTTCATTTTATTACTCAAAAGAAAGAATCGCTTTTCAAGCCAATATGAAGCATTCAATTTAAATGTGAAGGTGATGCTACTTTGGTCTCCACATTGTGCTGTTTGGCTGAACTAGTACACTAATGATGAGACTTGGGAAAGGCAAACTCCCACAGCTATCTGTGTCCCTGTTATTAAGATGGAGGGGGTAGACAAATGTGGTTGGGAGAGGAACTGATGGGTTAAGCATCTTCCTCCAGAGGAACTTTATGTGCATCTGAGAGCTACGGTAGTAAATTTTAATTACCACTCTCACGCACAATATAAATGCACACACTTGGTACACACCTGTTTTCTATCTATCTGGATTTTTTTAATATGTAACCAAGAGGATTATGGTGGTGAAGTTTTTTCCTCTCGAAGTGGTAACATAATTGGGTCAGTCTAAGACTCTTGGTCACTGTGGCTGCTCTGTAAACCTGAAGTATTACTCCCATTAGCTGCAGCTCTGTTCCCTTGGGCCATGGGGGACACATAGAAGGTAATTACAGAACATAATGTTATTAATTACTCTGAGCACTCATGCTACCATTGGAGCTGAACTCTCGGCAGATGAGATTCTCAAAGCCGGGGGGGCACGGCACAATGCCTAAGGTTAAGTGAACCACTCCTCTCTGTCACTGGATGTAGGGAATTGTCTTAACTCCTCTGTTCGTCAACAGTTCTTGGCACTGAGTCTGTTTTCCTGCTGTCTGCTGTTGCTGCTGAGCTAAAAAAAGAAATGAGAAGAATTTATCCACAGTGGTCCCCTGCAGTCATTTGTGTCCTCACAAAGCACACAGAGGCAAAATAAATCACTAAGATATAAGCAAGTGGTCAGACATCATCATGAGCTTTCATTTGAAAAAAAGCATCTGTGAAAATGTTATTATTATTATTATTATTATTATTATTATTACTATTATCATGCTGATATGTTCTGGTGGGTAATGAGACGCCCCTTGCTTGTCAGTTTTGTCTTTAAACAATCTGCCTTCACGTTATGGGTGTGAAATTTCCCTCCTCCAGCATGTTTTCCCCATGATCTCCTCCTACATGTGGAGTTTATATATAGTATAATTTAATCTCATTACCCCAGTGAGCCATATGAATCTCTGTAATGATGAAACACAAAAGTAGGTGTTATGTTTTGGCACTGGGCAATATGCAGATTAGGAAACTCAAACTAATGAGCAAAAGCCTCAGTGTGTATTATATATAGATCTACTATTCCATAACCCACTGTTGTTATCAGAAGCAACAATTATTAAATTATTGCTAAAGCAATAGTGCAGCTCAAAGATAAAACTGCACACATTCCTACAATTCCTACAATACAATACAATGGATCACTAATGCAGTATAATGCAATAAATGCAATAATCATCCAGTAAAGCAAACAGCTCTGTTTGATTAAGCCACAGCATATGGCTCATTATCAAATGAATGATAGTTTTAAAAATTAGCTATAATATCTCTGCAAATGTCACTGTTTGCTTTCATGCATATAGTAAAGAGAGAGTATGGGGAAACTTTCTATACTCTGCACTCCATAGTGCATCAGCTAATGCACAGGCTTAAACCTGTCCAATAATCAATAACCACCTTTCTGATTTGAAACATAATTAAATTATATACATAATCTATGTGCTTGAACAACTAAATATCTAGTCTTTAAGCGAGGCATCATCCAAGATGATTAGATTTCACTAAATATCACGGGTGGGTCGCATAACTTTAGTGTATAGTTGTAAAATATTGTTTGATCTTGTATAATGAGCTTTGTCAGTGAGACTAAGCCCAGATTTGACTCGTTTTATCATCAGAGAATGTTTCACCCTGAATCTAGTTTGAGCCTTTGAGGTTTTACTTTATCCTGTATGTGGACGGCATCAACTTACTGAGAGCAGTGTTATTTGATGACATGCATTTGCATGCATCAGACAACCAAAGAATTTGTCTGAATATATTTAATTTGAATTCAAAGCTGATATGACTGTATGCACATATTGAACAACTTGTCATCTGAGCTCTGCTGGGCTACAAATAAAGAAGAAAAGAAAGACAGTATGCTAACAAAGCCTGTGAAGGTCCTCCAGGAGGGAGGAGTGATACCTCCCTTTATTCTCATGGGACTCTTTGGCAGTTATGATACATTTACTTACTTACCTGAACAGGAATAATTTTCTTTCATCTCTGTTCATGCCTTACAGAGGATCAGTAAGATACATCTCTACCTGTTTGAAGTACTGTTACCTGGAGACATGCTGCTGGGCCACCGCACTGAGCTTATTTGATATACTGAATTTTATGTCAACTGTGGCAATCCACTCTATGCATCATGTCTAGTTTCAAGTGTGGGGAGAGGATATAAGGACATGATAGTGCTATTCTTTAAAGCTACAGCTGCTGGACTGCCTATTGTCATGATGTATTGTTATGGAGGTAGTTTACTGTATGAGCAGAAGGCAGGGGAAGTGCAGGAAACCAACAGAGATAAGGTTCACATTAGATAATTGTCACTCACAACATCCTTATATCATGACCACCACTATCAAGACCATCAGAACATTGGAGCAGAATAAAAAACTTCTTATCACCAAATTTGCAAGTACAATATGGAAAAACGGAAACTGGTGAAAACAAGCTGTTTGGTCTCCCAACTTTTATGGTTTAATGATTCAGTTACAGTACTCTGTAAAATCTCACTTATGTCTCGAATAGTAATCTAAATGTCCAAATTGAGTCAATGAAAATCACATTTTGGAAAGACATCTTAGGCCCTCTCAGAGCAATATTAAGGATTTTGAGCAGAAAAGTTTCTTTTAGGCTCTCTAAGCCAGGCAGGCAGTCCCATAGATGCTACTCAGGGGTGAAAAAAATGTGCCCCCCTCCACATGCTTTGGGAAAAAAATCCTTATACTCCCATTTGGATCTACATGTTACAATGTGTGAGTGTTACGACTGTATGTTTTGTGGTGCTCTGTTTGTCCCTTTTCCTCTCCTGTCTTCTCGGTAGTTCTACCTGGGGTACCTGATCAGCAGTCAATGAGAATAATAATAATGGAGCTGGGAACTTGTTCTTTGGTTCAATTGTTCTTGGGACATGTGAGCCTTGTCCTGTGAAGTTACAGTCTCCCTACATCACTGACAACTGTGGGCAAGATAAACAAAAAATGGCATTTTTTGAGAGGGGGAAAATGACCAACTGACTATTGAATTTTTTTTTAACCATATGAATTCCCTTGGAAAAGACCACTAAGTGATATTTATTCATACCCATAACTAAAGTTAGTTGTTGCAAGTTATGTTGATATCACTGCAATTTCATCTGTAGCTAGCTAGATAACTTAGCTCTAGTATCAAAGAAGAAATCTGCATAGCTAATGATTGCCAACGTGGGCAAACTTTAGCCACGTTTTACTCATTTGTTGGCGTGTCAGAGTCACCAAGCCTGTGACAGGATGATAGCTGTGCATGATATGGGGCAATACATTTGGCAGGCCTGAATGTTGTTACCCTTGATTTAATACACACTAACGTTGGGTAAAATCCACCCAAAAAATATTTTACCCTCAATCACTAACATCGGGTGAAAATCACCCGAACACATGCCTGTTGAAAAACCAGGGATGGGAGCAGGGAAACACACCCACCCTTAACAACGTCAGTGAGCACCCTGAAGCTACCCAAGGAGCCACGCAACTCAGACAGCAGCAACATAATGAAATTCACATGAAAACGTGAAACGTGAAAATTTGTGTATCCCAGTGATCCTGGGAGCTGTGTTGCCAGCTGTCGGCAGGCTTGAGTGCCTTGCCCATACTGGGGAAACTGGGGCCTCCTTCTGGAGCCAGACCTTGAAGGGGAGCTCCCAGGCAAGTGTCTGGTGATCGGGCAGGGGTGTGGGGCTCAGCCTTAGAGACAGGGTGTGGAGCTCAGACATCTGTAAGAGGCTCTGAGTAGAGTTGCTGCTCTTTCATGTCGAAAGGAGCCAGCTGAGGTGGTTCGGGCGTCTAATCAGGAAGCCTCTTGGGCGCCTCCCTTTGTAAGTTTTCTGGGCACGTCCTACTGGGAGGAGACCTCGGGGTAGGCCCAGAACTCACTGGTGGGATTATATATCTCATCTGGCCTGGGAACGCCTTGGGATCCCAAAGGAGAAGCTGGAAAGTGTTGCTGGGGAGAAGGACGTCCCAACCACGGATAAGTGCTAGACGATGGATGGATGGAACTACAGTTGTTGCTTAGAAAGTTCTCTCTCTTCAACAGCAGCCTCAGGAGCTTTATGCAATGTGCTGTCCATCCTCTATTACACCAAACAGTGCAACATCGCCTAGCCCACTGTATTTTGTTTGCTGCTTTGCTATGAAAGATATTTTTTTAGCCACCAAGTTACTGCCAAAGTATCCTGTCTAACCTGATGATATTCTTGGCAGTTGTTTTAATATTTTTCATTTGTTGTGGGTCCTGAAATAAATATGCACACAATTACTTTGCTTTATTTTATTTACTACTACTAAAACCAAACTAACACCCATGTAGAAAAACAAAGCTTACCCTCTATTCCAAGTGATTAGCTGCTACATGTGAGTTTATTTTCTTTTACAATACTGTATTTTCCTGTGGATGAGATATTAATCCTCCAGAGGAAACACTGTAATACAACATAGTAAGCCAACAGTTGTACTTGTGAGTCTACAACCATCTGAGCTGCTAACAGGTAAGAGCAGGTTTCAAGTGTGATAGTAGCACTTTAATCTAGTGCAATCAAAGTGTCACACTTTATTGTCTGATGTGGTTGGCTGTTTGCAAACACTGCGCTAATGTTTCAATACCTGGTAGCAGAGAATTGTTCCCTGTAGGCATGTTGTGTACCGTCTCCTCACAGGCATTTATTTTTTTTAACAAAGGTGGGTGTTTAATAGTGTGAAAGAGAAGGATGAAAGACAACTGTGAAGATGATTATAACACACTCAGGAACAGAGGGTCCTTAAAATTGGATTCTTAAGAGGGTTCTCTATCAGTAAATGATGTTTTACACAGCTTCCCTAGCAAGGTCGCTGAAGAAATACAGTGTCAGAAATCGTATTTTGATGAAATTGCAAGGCTACGGGGCTGCAAGGTCAGTTAAGCAATTAAAAGAAGCTGTTAAGGGGCGCCATCTCATTTTCATTTGTTACATAGCATAGCCCATTTCACCCCTGTCATGGATTTTAGGTGTCAATATTGTCTGCATATTAGGTGTCAATATTGTCTGTATTTGCAAGACACCAGTGGACCTGGTGTTGCAGGTCCACTTAAAGGGAGCGGTGAGTCTCCAAAGGTCAGTCTGCTCTTGAGCTTTGTACCTCACTCTCTGGCAGGTTTATTCTCCGACAAAGGGCCAAGGGGAGAGTGGAGCGCTTTCCGTGCGAGCCAATTAGGACTTGTTTATTTTCCTCTGCTGTCTAATAAACGTCACTTTCTAGTTTTAATGGCTTGGAAAGAGAGTGTGATTAAAATTCAGGCCTGCGGTGTGACCAAACGTGAAACAGAGCTGCGTCTTCTACAGAGGCCCTTCATCATGTAGAATGGCTCTCGGCACTGCATTGTTATGGGAGGTTATGATAATAGAAATATTTATAACACCCTGCTGACCTCTGTGTACAAGTACAACAGCCACTGTGAGGACAATACTCCTCACAGATGAATGCAGAGAAAACAAACACAACACCTTCAGGTCTTCACTGCTTGTATTATTCATTGAAAGGTCAATACAATCCAAATTTCAAAAACCAAAATGTAGAACTATTCCTTTTTTGTTGTTTGTTTTACTCCAGAACATGTTCCTGTTCCAATGTTATATCTCAAGTAGGTTAATGCAACTCTGTCTTAGACTATATTGAATTTGCAGTTGCACATTTTAAAATACTGGGCAACAAACCTAAGAGTGTACAGCAAGGGTGCCTAAAAAGGTCAATCATGAATGATGTGTCAATCCTTATTGTTACTTTTAAAAGAGTTCCTAAAATAGTATGCATGTATTTGTCAGGAAATGGTAGCCTCCTTCAGAAAAAATTAACAATGCTACAGGGCACGTTGTGATGCAGACCCTGAAGGGAACCTCAAAGAGAAAAGAAAGAGGAGGAGAGAGGAAGAAAAAAAGAAATGGAGAGAGAAGAAGAGACATTTGAGGGCAAATGCCAAAGCCAGGACAAACTTTCCGTCAATAACCATGCCTGACTGGATCTGAATCCAGGCAGTCCCCCACAGCCAGAAAATGCCCCACAGCCAGGGCCTTCAAGGTTAGAATTAGAGGGCTGAATACTAAAATAAATATTGACACATTGTTACTATAATAGCTGAAATTTCATGGCATAGCAGTGAAATTGACGATGATTGTCATTTCCAATGTAATAACTAGAAACTAGAAACACTTTCAATAAGACTGGCATACTGTAACAGTAGTGACAATTCTATACTAACATATTGTTATAATGATTGCCTTAAAGGAAGTACAAACACATTCAATAGGGTTTACCTTTTACACATTCATAATAATCAATGAAACTCTTGCAAACAAAATGTTGTGTGGTCTAAACAACTGAAGACCTTGTTACACAGGAACAAAAAGGAAAAAAGAAAGAAGCAGTATCAGTGCTTGGTGGGGAAAAAAAACATCACAATCTAAAGCGAATGCACAGACGTGGCATCAAATTCATTAATTGATCCTTTACGGAAAAAAATACCACAGGAATGAGTATTTGAGAACAGTTGGAGAATGGGAAAAGCATATTATAGCAAAGACAACAATTGGAAAGATTATAAGAAGTACAGGCTGCAGAAGCTTGCACAAGAAACTCTTGGTTGTTCAAAGAAACAAGGTCAGAGAGCAGATGGAGTGCTTGTCACTTTTCAAAGAAAGCAAAGCAACAGATTACCCGCTGAGTATGAAGAGGAAATAAAGGCTTTCTTTCTCTTCTTTTCTAAGAAATTATGGGAGCAGCATGGCAAGAGGACAAAAACATACTGTCACATTCAAGAAGAAGAAAAAAAAAACAGAAATATTTGCTAATCAATACAGCCCAGAATCTGTTGTTGTCAGAAAATGAAAAATAAGGTCTCTTTCTCTTTTTGTTAAGGTTAAAGCCATTTTAGGTTGTGGTACACACAGATGCTGATTTCAAAACCTGCCTGTGTAAAACCCACAAGAACTTACATTTTGTTTACTAACCTGCTCACAATGACAATACTGACATGCTAATTTTAAGCAGGCATAATGTTAAGCAAGTCCCACACATTAATCTATTGTCCATAATAGCATTTTTGATAACTTAAAAAGGACAAGTGTTGTCTGCCTCAGTCCACCACCACTTCTACACTGTATTCTGTGACCCACCGCATCATGTGCCCTGCAGCAGTGCAACAATTTCACCTTCAAGTAATATCTGTTCAGTGTGTAAAATATGTGATTTATTTAGTTGATGCTGAATGTTAATATAGGGTTGACTGTCTTTTTACTGTACTGACTATGGGCTTCTGCAGCTGCACCACAATTCCCTAGCGAGGAGCAAACATCATTTTCCTTCTCAGCAAAAGGGAAAAACAGCTAGGGCAGGGTTAATGGAGAGCAGAGAACAGAGAACTGGATTCAGACTTGATTTAAAAAAAAAAAAAAACTATTCTCAATCTCTATCTGGGAACAATGAATGTCTGTACAAAATTGGGTGCCAATCTGCCAGATATTTTCATGGAGCAAGTGAATATTTTGACATGCTGGTGGCAGTAAAGGAAAAGGCAAACGATCACTGAAGCTATAAGGATTCATGCTCTGGGTAACATCAGTATCTCTACCAAATTTCATGGTAGTCCATCCAGTAGTTGTCAGAGCATTTCAATAAAATGTTATCCCAAGAGTCAGGCTGATAGCATGGTTAAAACCAAGGCTACCCGGGCTATTCTATTCTCTTTCAGATTTAATAAAAGTAATCTTTATAACCCTTCAAGTATCACATTTTTATATGGGTCACCTCATTGCAACTCTCTTAGTGACGAGAACAGGACACAACACGGTTAGGATGTTTGTGGATGTTCGACTTTTTCTTTGCAGTCTTGCTAATCAAAACAACAGGCAGAGAGCTAACTAGATCAGAAACATGTTGAACTTTCCCTTGTGAAAATATAAATTAATTGTCTACATACTCCATGGTTTTATTATTATTAATACAGTGTATAATACTGACAAATTGAATACAGAATGTACACAAAGGCACGCTGATGAATGGTTTTTTGACAGCTAAAACCAAACAAGAAGCCAGCCTGATCTCAGGAAGCTCCTTTCACTAGTGCCCATACTGAGAAGGCCCAATTACCCTTCTTTTCAGCCTGGACTCAGAAAAGACTAACAGCCCATGCCCAAAGATCCCCAGCTGTGATTTAGGGAATAAAAAGGCCAGAGACACCGCAAAGGGATAGTTGAGAACAAGCCCTGTAGGTGATCAGTAAAATCTTGACATCAGTTCTAAAAATTTACTTGCAACCTGTGTACTGTGGAAAAGCTGGAAAAGGTCGGCGGTCACATCGTCTATTAGATTTAGATAAAAGCATAGTCTAGATAATGTGAATTGTTTAATTTCTGTGATTAAACGAGCCTTGCTAAAACAGTTTCCAAGAGCTGCTATCCATAACAATGAGCCGGTGATGTACTATCTGCAAAATTAAATCATTGTATTGTAAGCCAGAGTGAAAATGACCTCAAAGTCAGAGTGAGAGCACCGCTGAATGCTTAATTAGGCAGTTAGTGTTGGCAAGCGCACTGGCTAAATAATGGTGATGGTGTCGATCCAAAACAGAAGCAAACATTTTGCAGAGATTTCAGCTGTAAACCCTGTTGAGGGTGCCAAAGGGCTTCCTGTCCCATAGAGTCTAACTGCTGGCTACAACACAACGCCTGCTACTGTACCACCCCCATACTGACTTACTAGCTCTCTCTCTCTCTTTCTCTTTCAACTTGAAGCAATTCAATAAAGCATACTGACATGATGTTTTGATTTAAAAATTGTGCCAAAGCAAACACAGATGAATTTATGTGACATTAAAGGAAACACTCAGTAGAGGGAGATAAGTGCAGTAAGTTACCATACAGGGCAGTGAATGTTTTGAGCATAAGCACGATGTGAACTATACACTATGGCCATCACAGCTTGTATTAAGCAAGTTTAGTGAGTGAGAAGAAAAGAAAAAAAAAAAACCTACTGTCTCTGACACAACTTTCCTGGAAATCACAGTAATTATACTCAGATATAGCTGAACATATATGGATGGGAGATTTTGGGCACAAAATAATTTTCCCTGTCTACACACTGTTTTCAATGGTGACCTGTTTCAGCAGCCAGTTGGAAATCACTACATCTGGATTTATTTGAACTCCTTCTGTGACAGGACATTAGTCAGGAGTTTAGAAAGACTGAGATCATGAGTCTAAATGCCCACAGATACCACAGCACTGTTGATTTTGACCAGGCACTAAGCACAACATGTACATAATTTTTATTTGTCAGTTAATTGTAGCATATAATACAGTTACTTAACCTGTTACTAGACACCACACTGGTATGTGCACAAGCCTGGAAATAGCAGAAAATAAAAAAGTTACTGTTCTGCAGCATTGTTGATTACAGTCATAACCCTGGTCTCCTCCCCTCTTTCTGTGTGAATTGTATGATAAGCTGAAAAAAATGTTGATAACACACAAAAAAGTGAAACATAAAGACTTTAAATACTAAAAATATTGAGGATGTGACCTCTGTATCAGTCAGTGGTAACTAGTCATGGTTGTGAGAGCTGAACTGCCAGGCTTTCCATTAGCAAAACATTCACATGCCTTATAAGTTAAAGTGAGGTTTGTGTATGTGTTTGCAGTATATACACTATAGGTATGTTTGTGCGTGTTTGCCTTTATCTGAGCTTATTTTTACAGCCAACATGCTCTGTAGGGAGCAGTCCTCACTATGTTTTTAGTGAGCTTCTGTCAGCTGGCTGGAACCTCCAGATAAGGGCTGTTATGTGTTGTGTAGTTAGTGGTTGAGTATTGCTGTTCTCTACAGCTCCCCATGTCACTGTGTTATCTGAAGGGTCCCAGCGAGCTCCTCAGACTCGGCTCTCCAGGTCGCAGTAATGAGAGAGGATAATTACTGATCACACTTTGCAAATGGAACAGCAGGACGATAGAGGGCATCTAATGAAGACCCCCCCCCACCCCCACCCAGTCCCCTCACATCATACAGTATATGCACACACAACATTGAGAGTATGATGGCAAACACTGAAACAACTACAGGTCTCTTTGGACCTTTGCGAGTAGTAAGTATGCATCCTGCTTGTAAAACAGCAATCTCCTAATATATTACTAATTTGCGTGCTGGAGGAAACAAAGTAGCTGTCTAGATTATGTTCACTGGCAACATTTTTGTCCAATTCCCAAGAGTGACATCCTTATACAAAGACTGCATTCAACACTTTTATGTGACTAAAACATTTGGATATATTTAGGGGAAGATTGTGGTTTTGGTTTAATATTTTATTTATTTATTTTAAGTGCACCATCTCGTGTATTATAGATAATTGAGAGTTTAAAAAATCCAGTAACAATATATTGGCCAGTGCATAAAAAAATATAAACATGCACCATAAACAAACATTTTCCCTGAAGTTAGGATTATTAAGAATTGTAGCCAAGATAGCCAAGAGTCTGTTTCTTGATGACCTCAAACTGGCATTGTCTTGTTCATATCAACTTTTCAGTCTAGCCCCTGTTCTTAAGGACAGCTTTGACTTTGGTTTGACCAAGACTTAAATCTTTGCATAAAGGGGCTATTTGTAAATTTTCTCTGCCACTGAATGTAGTTTCTTGTCGAAAGTGGGTGGTGGTGATGGTCGCTTGACAAGGCCTTCAGCAATTGCTGCGTTTACAGTACAAAAGATTATAATAAATCCTCTGTGGAATGCTGTTTCTTCAGGGCAGTCTGGATGCTAAAGTGAGTTGCTATATGAAAGATGATGATGATGAGCCAGTCAGGCCAGGGCTAGCTGGTTAGCATGCTGACTTCAGTGGAAGAAAGGAAATGATGGAACTAGAAGCAAAACGTAATTTCTTTCTGCCACTGAGGACAGTTTTTGGTGAGTAAAGAAATCAAGCTCACAAGGTTGGACAGTAGTTTTAATGTATCCTGGGTAATATTTTTGTAATTTTGATCATCAAGGGGTTACAGGCTGACAGATTTTTATACTAAAACTAATATTTATGCACTCAAAATGTCTCTGTTCATACCAAACTGCTCTAAGTACAGTGGATCAAGGTACACTTTAACACTAACATATCATTTTCACATATTAGGTTAAACCTACAGAACTTGTTTAAAAATTGTCTGATCAATAATATTGCGGTGCCCTGTGGACTCAGGCCCAGAAATGATGCCCAAAATTGTGGAAATAGCTTTGGCCATCACCCAAGATATAAAAAATTGAATTTCACTTTAGGGATTAATCTCAAATAGTGGACTATTTTACAAGCTGGACTCCCTGCAGGCCCATATTCCAGTAATTAAGTTGGTGACTAAAATATCATCATAGCCGAAACTCTGATAATAAAGCCTGGGTTGTAAAAAACTGAATTCCACTCAGTGAAGTCTCTTCTCATTACATTTAATTGATGATCACAATTGATGATAAAGAATGAGTTTGAAAACAACCTCTTTGACCTTGAGCTCTAATCATATGTGCAGCCGCTTCTCCTTGTCCTCCACCTGTAAGTTGAGGACAAACATTGTACCAAGCCAGAAAAAACAAAGGCAGAGGGGAGACGGAGCACTTTGTCAGATCAGCTAATTGAGTATTTGGCCCAAAGCAGGAGCCATTTATAAGATCCCTCCTCCCTCTAGGCCTCCCCAACTGACTCCCATTCCTCTGCCTCTGTCCAGCTGTGTGCTGCTGTGACACAGGGCTTTGTCACCCCTGTTCCTGTATACCCCCCTGCCTCTTCCTCATTCATCACCACAGAGTGATTCCTGGGTTTAAAGGAAAGTGATAAAGATACCTGCAGGCCCACTGTGGACACTGCAGGACCCTCTAGGCTAAAGTGCCCTGATCAATCATAAGCTCCTCTTGATCAAACCGCCTTTCTGGTGTCAAACTCAAGGAAACAAAACCTTAACTTGACAGAAAACAACAAGACATACCCACATCCTCATGCACTCTGAAGCACAAAAAACTATTTCTCACCCTCCAGTTTGTTACTAATCTCAGATGTTGTATCCGTTTTCACCAACTCAACTCTTTTATTATGTTTGGTGCAGCAGGCAACTACTTCATCTTTGTTGAGGATGACAATTAGGGGGCCACCAATGTGTAATCAGAGTGAGTGTCCCAGAATCATAATAAGTGTCTACACTGTCTCCCACTCTTTCCCATTTGAACAGCTGTGACTCCAGCAGTGCTCTTGGCAGGCTTCATCCTCTGTTGCCTCATTTACTTGGAACCTCTGAAGTATGTGTTTGGAACAGTATGTGCCTCAAACAAATGGAAATATTTGTATTGTTGCTTTTAAACCTGGTTTCTGGATTTTGTGTATGTTTTAAAACAAAAATGACTTGTCTGATGTTTTCTAACAGCTACATTAGCCTTTATATCTCAAGCCACGGTCACAATAGCACCAGTTTTTAAATAGCCCTCCAAGCCAAGGACGCTGGGGCGAAAGGTTTGGTGGCACGCCTACTTTGTTCAGCAGATATCACATAATGTCAATCCATTGTCATTAGTGGCCAGAAATACAGAACACATGATGCAATCCTGTATGAACTCTTTGAACCTTTTTTTATGCATATTTCTCTGTAGGAGGGGAGGAAGGTTGATAATTTGTCATACAGTCTGTTTTCCAGGCAAATAAGTCTTGCTATCCCCTCCCTGCCCTGCAGTTGTCCTCAGTGTTTCACACCTTCAGCCATCACCGGACTCCCACACTCACCTGTGCACCTGTTTCCAATCCCCTAATTAGCTCCCCAGCATATATACCAACCACTTCCCCCTCACTATGAAAGTTGCTCACTAGGTGCATAAAGCAAAAAAGGCTTTGTGTGCTTCCTCATGCCTCTGGAATTTTTGCCTATAGAGCATGCACTGTAGAATCCTTCAGCTGAGCTAGTTGAACGCACATGTGTCAGAGACACTGGCCAAGCTGGAGGACTGACCAGGTCTATAGCATCCAGCCTGATAGTTACTTGTTTCTGCCCACTTGTTGTGATCATTTGTCTGCCTTTGCTTGGTTTCACTGACCACTTGACCAAACCTTTTTTGAATTAGCGATGCAGCACACTTTAATTCAATTCGACCTGCCTGCCTCTGACATTGAGTTGATTGCCTGCAACATTGCAGTGATTGCCAATCACTTGAGTTTGCCGATTACCTGCAACACTGAGCCCAGCAAGCAGTAGCATGTATGGTGTGACAGCCATGGCCAGAGGCATTATGTTTTCAGGTTGTCTATCTGTCCAACCCACTCTCAATATATTAGGAACACCTGCAGGGACTCATATTACATCTGGCACAAACATCCACTTAGACTCAGGGATGAACTGATTAGAATTCGGTGTCAGTGGTCAAATGTCAAGGTCACTGTGACCTCATAAAACACATTTTTGGCCATAACTCAAGCATTCATATGCTAATAATGACAAAATGTACTGTACTGGCTACAACTTTATGTTCTGTCAGAATCAGCCTGATTGACCAAGCATATAAATACATTCAAGGAATTTGACTGTTTTCTCAATGAACTTTCACACTAATACAGTAGACATACAACAGAGCAATAGCGGAGGCATCCAGCCGTGAGATGGTAATTCAAGGTTTTTCTTTTTTTTTTTTTTTTTCATTTGTCCGCATTGATAGAGAAATCGTTGTGGATAATTGTTTCATTTCAACAGTTTAAGATCCTTTAATTTTGTGTTTCATTAAATCTAGTATAATCTAGTACTATTAAAACAGCACTGCACATTGTTCATTTTAATGATTCTCCAACTTCTGTGATGTGGCTTAAATGTGAAGTCATTCTTTCAAGTTCATTCTCTAAAGTTGCACTGAACAATACTTTCCTATACTGAGTTTTAGACTCTTTCATCAAAATGGTCCCTGCTGTCAGTATCATTATAAAATGTTTTTCATTGTCATTTTTGCATAAAATCTGTACAATAGTCAATAGTGAGGTCTGGGAAAGACCTGATCAGCATTATAAATGTCTGTCGAGGTATAATATTTCTGCTGAGTGCAGCACTTTGTCCACACCAGTTAAAAGTCATTTCCAGTGGCCCTTTCCATTTGCCCACTCACTCACTCTCCTCCTTCAGGCAAAGTAACTGTACTATTCTCAGTTTTCACATTTTATTTTAAGACCCTAAAGTGGATTGCCAATTATTACATACCCCAACCAAGCAATTATTTGTATATAAACGTAACTAGCTTGCATGCAAAGCAAACACCTTGTTTGTTTAATTTAATTACATTAACCAGTCATGCTTAACTCATTACCCAGTGGCTAATGAGTGGGAATAGTAGCTTTAAAAAATCATCTGTCCTTTTTTCCTGCTCTGGTTTACAGACCCTCAGTCCATTTCACAGGCCAGATCTCAAACCTCATCTGACAAAATGAGTCAGTTATCTCAGCGGGGAGATGCTGTAATTGCTCAGAGGGATCGGGGCGAGACAATGTCTCTTGTCCCCTCTGCTGTGCTGGCTAAAGCATTGTTCATCCCTGTGATCTGCCCCGGTGCCATAAAGTCAGCACGATAGCAACTCAGTTCCATTTTAAAGAGCCTCACAAAATTTTATTTCAAATACTGTTATGATATTTTGATTTACATTTTGTATTAAACTTGAAATGGTTTCACTGGCACCCCAGTGATAATGTGCCCTCATGTATCACCTACACTGCAGTTTCCACCTCTGCTCATTAATATGGACATTTTTGAGAGCATTACTGGATCTTTCTGGTCCCACTGGCCAGTGCCAGGATTAGGAGTTCGGTTCACAGGGTCAAGATGTTTAAAATGTGTGCACATTTTGTACATTTACTTGCTTAAACAGTGAATATTTAACAATATACTGGAGATGTGCCTAGAAAAGTCAGGCAATTGTTGGCTATGCTGAACAGCATCACAGTAGGGAAACACAACTGACATTTTCAAAATTAGAAAACTATTGAGCAATGCATACAAGTACTGTTTATCAAATCAATACAGTGTGTCCTTGTACAATCATATCCAAGACTTTTCAGATGAAGCTGTGTAGCAGCTGTGCAGAGAACCAGGTCTGGCCGGACTGAATACAAAAACTAACTTTTCTGCTGAACTAGACCTTCATTGCTTGACCTAACTGACTCTCCTCTGAGAATAATGTAGAACAGAATATTTTAACACACACACACATATTACTATTTTAAGACACTAGTTTCCAGTGCAAAGAAGAAACATCCAAAATGGCCAAAACGACACAGCCTTACAAAGACAGAGGTTAAAAGCTTGTTCAATGGCATCTGAAATCCATGATTTCAACGAAATCTAAAAAATAAATCACTTTTTTTTGACTCACTGCTGATCACAGGGTCCATCTTCAGAGACTAGCTTGCCATACTTTCTTATCTATCTTATTAACAGTTATTTTAGCAGATGTCTTATGCAGGCCAGCACAGAGCAACAGTAGTGAAAAGTGCCTGTGGAAGAAGAAAGGCTTCTTCTGCTGGAGAACCCTGAGGACCTCCTGTCTAATAAAATGCTGTCAAGGTCCAGTGAGCTGAGCTGCCAGAAGAAAGCTTCACAATGGAGAAAAGCCCGACAACCAGCACAAAGCGAGAGGCAGATAGCAACCCCAACTGCTCATACACTTATTACATTTTGGGAAGCACTCAGGCAGATAACGGTGGGAAGCTGCCTCGTTCACACAAACAGAAATCTGTTGCTTCCTCTCAACCAGATACATTATTTACTTTGTACTACAACCACAAGTGCTGACAACAGTAATTAATTGAGATAAAACAGCTATCCTTTGAGCTGAAATAATTTGTCCAACAAACTGTTGTTGGGAAGCAGAGAACAGGCTCCTGAAGGATTGGGAATAAATACATTTACAGGTAAAGCTTTACACCGTTAGATTTAAAGCTTTATATGCATGGAAAAGGAGCTGCTTAGTCTACTGTTCTTGCTGACTGCCATCAATAGAGAATAGAGTACTTAAAAAAAAAAACAAGTTAGAGCAAGAGTACACGTGTATAAGAGTGATGTGTAGCTGTGGTGCAGATCTGTACTATAAATATGAGTACTCTTAGGCAAGTAACAAGGAGGGATATAGACTATATAAACTGAGTGAGCTCATTATCTTATATCACATGTTAGAGAACTGGTGGCTCTGGCTATCTGGATAAATGAAATCAGTCAAACAAACCACCTTTCACAGAAGCAACAGGGCTGTATTTCATGAGCTCCACACCACACGTCGACTTTTCCAGCTAATTAAACAAGAAGCCAAGACAGACAGAGAAAGATGAAGACTGCAAGGGGGAGCCAACCTGCAGCTGGTGTAGCAGGGAAAAAAAGATTACTCTGTCATAAAAAGAGAGAAGGAAAGATAAGGTGCTGTTATTTATAACCCTGCTTTAATCTGTTGCAATTGTCAGGGCAGCATTTTCATTCTCATTAAAGAAAAGCTTTACACTGAGACGACTGAGGCCACTGTTGTAGTGGTTTGTCTTTTCTGACAGCAAAGAAACACCGCCTCTGGTCGTCCCCTCTGCGTCCATGTGACTATCAGCCATTTCCACTGTTGTGTTTTTCTGTTTCAGGTTTGAGCAGATTAGAGAATAGCACAGTGTGAGGGGCCTGTGGTGCAATCAGTTTCATGGTGGGCCTGCAAAAAAATTGCACAAAGGAGGCACACATGAAAGCTGTTGTTTCACCCACAGAGGGTAATGATAATTGCACAATTCAGTCACACTTTTTCCTGCAGCTCATTTTGGACAAAGGTTAAAAAAAAAATGGAGTGATCATTCAGAAAAACCGCTGAATAGAGAGAAAGGGAAAGCATTGTGATATGAAAACTAAACACTAACAGCATGTGTTTGTGTTTTATGTAATTGGGTGTTTGATGATGGACAAAACAGAGTACACCATTGTGTTCGCCACTTGAACATGCAAGCTTGATCTGGTGTTAAGTCCAGCTGTGTCTAGTGGAGTCCATTGTCCTCACCAGAAGAATGATGGCATTGATTTATAACCTTAACAACAAGACTCAAGCAGAGACTGTGACATATCAGACACTACCACAAACTTACTCAAAAGGCAAAACAGAATCTTAAATCTCACAAAAAGAGGAGGATCTGAGGCCCTGAACAAACTCAAGCAAAGATTGTGGAAGTTAGAAGTTAGACTCATACCTTAATTATCATCAGCAGCCATAAGCTAAAATAACCCAAAACAGAACCTGAAAACATGACTACCAGTAAGTTCCAACTGGCAGGGAGATAGCTTGCCTGCCTCTCCTCCTCTTTCCTTTTTGTTCCTCATCTGTGGATCAATCTGTTAAGGTGGACTCGTTTTTATGTTTTAGAGAATTTAGTCAAAGAAATGAAAAATTCAAACAAAGGAAAAGCAAAGGGTAAAGAATTGCCACAAAGTCGCACAAAGGTGACATAGCTGTGACACATGCAAACCTTTGTGGTTGTATGAATATCAACTGTCTTCTTTAAGTAGCAAAGACAAAAGTATTGTAACATTGTTCTAGCAGCACACAACAGTAGAAAGTGTGTGACTTTGACAGTTGCTTCATCTGTTTCCACAGATGTGATCCTACCAACAGTAAATGTTGACTTTTTGGCCATTAAGGTTAAACCAAGTAGTTTAAGTTGACTAATCCAAAGTAAGCTCACATAATGATTATTTTTGATTACTCTCTTTGTGTATTTATTTATTTTGTGATTAAATTACTAATTGTTAATGTTAATGACTGTCCATCTTGTTCAATGAACAGTCCAAAATCCAAAAGGTATTCATAATGGTATGAAACTACCTGCAAAAAGCAGTGGATCCTAGCATTATTTTTGCAGCTGATATTTGACTTTACAAGATAACCACTGAATTTCTGGAGACTTCAGGCGCTTGACAAATCCCTGAGCAACACAACTAAAATCTGTTACACGACTCGGTCTATCAATTACACAATGGCAGTACACATACAGTTGGTGAACTGTACAGTTCTGGAAGAGCAATTTTAGCCGAGATGGTTTTTCTGTCATATTAACTCAGTATCCTCTTCTGTGCTACTATGGGCAAGTAACACTCAGTGTAAAAAAAAAAAAACATTTATTGGATTCTATATGTTGAATTATGATGGAACAGCTTGTGTCAGTGAAATAATTGGCCTGACTAAACTCTACCAGAAATGTAAAATTAGATCAAGTTCAAAGCCCGGAAATGACAAGCACAGAGCATGTTGTCAACTTCTGTGATTAAGACTGCAACACAAAACCCCAGAGGAGTGGATGAGAAGTGTGTTTGGGTTCTTCATCTTGCAGTTGTCTTCGTTAGCTGGATTGTCTGGTCCAGTGCATAGGATGATTACAGCTCTCATTAAGGATGGACTCGGACTGTGTAAATCCCAGGACAGTCTTGTGAACAAGGAGGAGAACTGACAGAGCGTGCTGCCATGATACATGCTGTCTGTGCTATCTGTCTCCAGAGTTTACTGCCATGGTGACAACACACTCTGGTAAAACTGCTTAATTTCACAGTCTTGGCCTTTGTGGAAATATGAGTATTTGTTTCCATGCTGAAAATGAGTATTAAGTATCTAAATGTGTTTATGTCAAAGAACAGATTTATTTTAGTTTGCCAGAGACATGAAGGTATTTGCATTTAAAGCAAATGGTTATGCAGATTGATTTATCAGAAAAGGCTGTGTTCTTTGAGGAAGAACAGAGCCTTTTTTGATAAATGCTAATAAAGGCACAACTCCAGTGCTGTGCCTGAGCCAGTGCTGTGTTTCATTTAAATGCTTACCTCAAGTAAATCATACTTACTCTTTATGTGCTTAAGTAGAATACTGTGATCAGCAGTATATTGTATGAACAACTCTGCTAATTTTAAGGTCAATCTTAAAGGTTGCCTGTCGAGTTTTTAACCTCTAGTAGTGCTGTGGAGCTGCTTTGCTATGAGTCCATCCCTGATCTGTTTATATCATGCATGTACACATCGACATGCATGCACATTTGACACTATACACATTCCTGCCAGTGATTTTACACTCTATACATCATTGGGTGTTTGTGTACAGTATATGGTTGTCATAACCACTTTGGGCCGCACATGTCCATGCAGAGGTATGACATGGTCAGATGTCAAAACTGTGTGACAAGGACCCTTGGATCTATGCCATGTGGGTAATTCCATAAATAATAATTTATGGCAGCTATCTGAAAGCTGGTTTTGGTGTTTATCTGCCCCCTAGTTGCAAAAAAGTAACTTCTAGGTCGTCAACTCAGTTATAGAAAAATAAATTGTATTGCTGTTGCATTGTTACCAACTTTGAAAACTAATTGTCCCGTCTGTTTTCTGTTTTGAAACAAAAACTCCCTCCTCATTCCACCATGAGGATAATCTGATAAAAAGGATGGGAATTCAAGTATATCTGGGAATGAATGTGTCAGATCCATCTCCGTTCCCACCCCACTGATTCAGGGAGGACATGGTAGCTGCCCTCACGGTGGCCGTCCATCTGTCCATCAGATCTCATTAACAGTTCAGTTGTCTACAGGGAATCAGAGGTAGTCAGGGAGAGGCTCACCGGTTGGAATGACAATTAGCATAGAAAGCAAACACAGTGCAAATAGAAGTAACCTTGGCAAAATAGTCACTGCAGACAATATGACCTTATTACGGCACATAGATTTTCAATGCAAGGATGCACAAAAGGATAAAAATGTCACCAAACATAATAATGTGCACAATGCATATGTTTGAGCATTCAGATGTTGATACAGACACATTTTTCATTAGGGATGATGTGTTAAGTTTAGCCTGTCACTTATTTGTTTGAATTGTAAAAGGTCTAAAGGGCTATAAGAACTTTCTGGAGCATTTAATTTACAGGTTCAATATTTGATCAATGATTGTTCAATATTGATCAACACAACTGAAATGCATTGAGATTTCCAGCAGAAGTGATCTCTGTGGAGCAGAAATCATTTTGTTGAATGCAGGTTACCTGCATTTGAAGTTCATTCTTCAACTTCAGTGACTAAAAGACATTTCAGAGGGCCAGACCTTCTCAAGCAACTGCAAACTCAGCCGCTGTGCAAAACTCTCAACCTGCAAACCCGCTGGCATAGCTCACTCAGTCTGGCTGGATCCAAACACAGATCCAGCAGAGCCGCTCGAAGATCACAGTGATGGATGATATTGCCTGGTCACTGGTAAACTTGAGAGTACATAAAGAAGCCAGTGCTTGATGGGATAGGCTGGGTTCAGGACTGTTGGACCTCTGGAAAAAAGGTCACAACCAGCTCTCAACCTATTGACCACTGAGGGTGGAAAAGGTCCTGCATGCTGTCTGAAGTTCACAAATAGAACATTTTGTTGAACAGACAACATTTCAATCTAAGGTGGATCTTCTTCAGGTGTGCAATTCAAAATGTCACTTAACACATGCTAGATACCAGTGAGCTGGTTATTTATTATTTCAAATATACAGACATACATGCCCATAAATAATAAATTAACCAATATAACCATTTAACCATTACTAAAACAATACAATTTAAAATTGAGTGGCTTAGTTATTTTAGTATGGCTTTCTGGAACTTTTTACAGTGTGTTTGTGTTCACATGGCCAAACTAAAAGTATTTCCTCCACAAACAACATATGTTTGCAACCAGTGTTCATATCCATATGTTTTCTACTTTCTGCTGCAATCTTGCTAATTTATCTCCTGTTCATCTGCAGCCAAATGGCAACAGCTGAAATTAGTCCATCAAAGGACAAAAAATCCATCTAACATGTGTCAACTGAACAAAATCTGAGTATATCTCAGACATATCTAAGTTGTGTCATTTAAACACTTAACACTTGGCCTGAAAATTGATGTAATTAAGTTCCTGCTGGCAGAAGCTAAAGCACATACGGTGTTTTGGCAATTACTGAAAAACACTTGACCCTCCTTTTATTCCTCCAAAACTTTTAATAGAAAATTACAACTCTGCTGCAGATTGCACAGATAAACCAGGTGGCAGAGTTGCTATTTGTGTGTCTTGCACACATAATATCAGAAAAACTGTATCTGATGTAGCTTATAGTAATTTTTTTACATAAACATTAAGAACATCAAGGATAAATATATTACCTACATTGAAGATGAAAATATTATGCATACTAACGATGAAATATTTTTAGGCAACAGCAATGAAGTCTACTGAACATGAAGTTAGAACTGGGATTTTAAGAATGCCCTCATGGTAGTGAGGACTCTAACAGGATAATTTGCTGTAATGGGCATCAAGGGTGCTCCAAGGAAAGAAGGGAAAGTCTTAACCATATCACAGGGTCTTAACATCACTCTGACTTCAAAGCAATATGGCCCAATCTCTTAATAATCATAAAACTATAATCAGTCAAAGAGAAACTGAAGTGGGTTTTACACTATAGACCCTTGATAAAATTAGAACTTTTTGTCCTTGCAAATGATTTGCTATGCCAGAGTTTAAACAGTGCAGTATCGCTTTTCTTTTTTATCTTTCATAACAGGAGTTATGATTGTATTATGCCAGGCCCGTTTGCTGAATAAAATATGGATTTAGTAATATCTGGATATCTGATCCTGCTTGTTTGGCAAAATCTTGGAAAGTTGACAACAGAATGTTTAGTTGAATAGACACCTGCATCATTATTCATGTAAATTATGCATTTCAAAGAAAGTGACTAATAAGGATATTTCAGGTCATGATCACTTCAATTTCACCATGGTCCTTATTCATACAGAACTTACAGTCATGGACACAGACCCAAGGATAACAAAGATTTTTTTCATCTATTTATTTTTTTATTTTTGCATTTAAATAGAGGCCAACTGAATACAGTAGAAGGCACAAAACTAATTACATTGATAGTAAGAGAAGAGGTATTTAGTGATCAGGTCCTGCTTCTGACCCTCAGCTAATTTCAAATGAGGGTAAAATCCAATTAATTGGATTCTGGCTTTCAGTCGATAGTCATGCAGTACTTGCTTTTCGATGAACATTACACCTCCAAGGATAATAGCTGAATCTATTTTAGGAGGATATTATAACCATGCATTAAACTCTTCCATGTAGGTTTACTTCTGTTAATTGCTGCCTAATCTATTTATATTCTGAAATAAGCAGAATGCACAGTATTTTTCTTGTTGCTGTAACACCTTTGGCAGTTCAAAGCTCCACTTGCAATAAACAGCTACACTTCCCTAAGTGAAAGCTACCCTTAAAGAATTGTTCTTGATATTGCAAAACAAACCTTTGCCCTTAATTTGTCACCTTTTTGGAATAGAAAATTGATTAGATTGCTCCACATATAATTGCTTTCACTCCCACAGTTAACCAGGAATCTAGGATGTAAACTTTAATCCATTTCCTACCGTTCAATTAAGTGAGAGATTTCAATCTTCTCACATTGTGATCTTTTTTTTATTTCCTATTGTGTTGATAGGTCTGCTTGAAAAGGGAGATCTCAAGTGTAATGGCTCATTATTATAGAAAATTTCAACACAATACAAGTCTGACTCAAGGACAGTTTTTCCATCCCAGATTATCTCTAAAAGCATGCAAAAGCAAGCAAGTAGTGGAAACTGGAAAGAAATTGTTTCAAGGTTGGGTTATGTGCAATGGGACATGCAGAGATAATTTTCTTGTGCTAAATTTAGTCGTGTCTATTCAGTGAGCTGCTAGGATTATTGTTTGTTTGTTGCCTTCTACACATGTTACAGGGTTATAAAGCTACAAAGTCATGAGTAATGAACATGAAGTTGTATAACCTCATCTGGTATTAAAATAGTCTGTGAATCAAATAACTTCAAATAACTTCTTTGAAGAAAAAGACTATACTTCAGATTTAAAAGCAAATGAAAATGTATTACAAAGCTCTTCCTTCAGTCAGAGACCAGTTGGGATTCTGACTGCCAGAGACTAAACAAGTTCCAAAATACACACATTCTATTGGGGTAATATACATGTTTTATCAAGTTATCATACAGTATAATCTTTAAAGTCATGAGCCATGCTATCTTAGCTATAGCACTGCTTTGAGCTAAATCCTAATATGAGCAAGCTAACATGCCCACAATGACAATGTTAACTTGCTGAGGCTAAGCTAGTATAATCTTTATCATGATCACCATCATAGTTTAGTTTGTTTGCTAATACTTGATAACTGGCTCTAAACAAAGTACAGTTGAGTATGACAGGGATGATATTAGTTTTGTAGGTATTTAGTCACAAACTAAGGTAGCCCAATGGACAGACAAAATTTTTACCTGGTGACGGCTCTAAATAAAATATCAGGGGATCACCAAAGTGATGATGATAAACCTCTTGAGGACAGGAATGTGTGTACCAAATCCAGCAATGGCAATCTGACAAATATTTATTGAGACATTTCACTCAAAACCATAGATGTCAACCTCATAGCATAGCAAGATGAAAACTCAGGGGATAACCAAAGCTGTTACAATACATCCTCAAGGCACCATCTATGTCTGTACAAAATCCATATAGTTGTTGAGAGATTTGAGTCTGGACAAAAGCGATGGACAGACTGACCATCAGACCAAGATGTTTGCTCATATTCATTTGTATGAATAAGTTCTAAGTTCCCCTTAGCCAGTGTTCCAGAGTGCATCATTTTGTAATATTTTGAACTTGTCATGAAGCAGCACAGTAGCTCTTTAATTGGCTCTGTGTATCTCATATAGCTACAACGCTGACATGCATTTCAAAGAAAGAAAAAGGGAGTCAAGAACATCATCAGCCTTCCAGTGATATCAAATCATGCCCTCATTTGAGGTTAATAAGAATCCTAAAATAAGAGTCCTGAAATTGGGCTCCATGTTATTTTTGGCATTGCTCCTCTGTACCTCATCAAGAGTAACTCTTCATGCATGGATAGCTGCATAAAATTAGCATATAGCAAAGAAGAAGGAGACTGTCTCAGCCATGAGAAAGGATGAGCAGGATTTCATTAATGGCTGATCCCGTAGTTCAAGTTCAAAGTGGAGTGAGTTGACCCTAATTTATGTTGATGGAGGAGTAGAAGTGTTTCATCATTTTTTGAGTGTGCACTTAGTCAGTAAGATGAGCATCTCTCTCCAAGTTTTCAGCAGAGAATTGATCCACTGAGTTTAATAAATGTTTCATCCCTAAACTGTTACAGTAACTACTCCCAAACAATCCACCCAACCCACAACTTATTATATTTCCAAAACTGGGTGAGAGCATCCAATGCATAGTCCAATGTTTCAGTGAGGCCTTCATAAAAATCAAACTGGTCTACCTGGTGTAGGCACAGTTTTTGGCCTTGGACAGACGAGGACTATGTATCTGTGTATTGTATCCTGTATGTAAATGTACCTTGGTATCTGTGAATGTGTGAACAATGAAATATATTATCTGGAATGTTTGTCTGATAGTTTTGTTACTAGCAAACGTAACGTGGCGCAAAGCAGGTGGGTAGACTGTATGAACTGCAGGTGGAGACAAATTGCACTGCAACATTCCCTGAGGAGGTGATGACAGGTGGAAAAAGAGGAAGTATGAACATTGATTTACCAAGTGAAAGGGGTCACTTGTCCTTTCCTGTGCTCCACTAACGTCCACTGAGAAGTTGAAAATTAAGCACGCCCTCTCACCTAAATGATGCAGCACATTGATTGGCCCGAAGGAAGGTTGTTCTTTAATGTATCTGTCCAGAGCTGACCTTGCTGTTAGTGTAACGGTGTCTTGCCACAGGCAGGAACAACACACAGAGGTGATTTTTACTTCAAGTATACGCAGGGGGCTACATCACACAGCACTAACCACTTACCCCTCCCATAGACAAATCATCATTTTCAAAAACATTTTCATCAAAAATGCTTCATGGTTAGACTATTAAACATGTAATTTGAACATGTAAAATTTGATGGATACTGTTGCTAACTGCTGACTATTTGCCAGAAACAAAGTAAAGGGCTGCTGTACAGATACTATGATATAGCACATATGCAGCAATTCATCGGGTGGAATTGGTGTAAGACACGGTTTTCTTGTCCTCATCTCACAAGATGATATGGTTCATGAGACTTATTTGTTGCTTGTCATCCAAAATGAAAACACAGCAATTTTACTGTCACGTATATGCGAGCGAAAACACCAGGACATACTCAATGAAAAAGATGAGTTTAATGTACTGTAAATAACATTCAATTTCCACCCGCTTTCTATATCATATTCTGAATATTTTACTGTAACTGCAAAGCATAATGAAACAAGATCTTAATATTCAAAGACTGAGCCTTTTCATAACCATACACCATGTATGCATAATGACACAGTTGCATTTTTGTCTGAGGTGTGCTGAAGAAGTAATCTAAAAGATTTCAGAGTAAAAGTGTGCAGTGACCACAGAAGATATGAGATGGTAAAGTCAATCTGTCTGCCTGATCTTGTGGTATCATCAAGAAAAGTCAGTGACTCAAGGGTTAATTTGGCCTGTTTATACAGTAATGCAACAAGCTGGTGAAAGAAATGCTCTCTTGACTATGTGCTGAAACATAATTTGCCAGTTGTTTGATTAAAAGAAATAACCCTATCAACTGAATGGGTTTGATTGTGTGCAATTATACCCTTATCAAACTGATGGTAACAGTACTGTTGTCCTATTTGTACTCTGTTGCTTCTTAATTTGTAGCCACCTAATGAACCTATGCACAATTACCATCTGTGTTATGTGTGTGTGGCAAGTGTGTAAGTCTCAGGGCAATCAGGAATTAAGTAAAAATAAATAAATAAATAAACCCTACACAGTCTCAATGTGATAATATCACACATTTTCTGATCAATTTCACCCTACGTCACATGCTCCTTGTTTTTGGGATCACTTTTTATTCTGTTCTGCCCAGATAGCTGGAATTCATTATATTGCTGGATAAAACACAAGCAAGGGCGGTCATGGTTTGTCTAACGGAACAAGGCAGACCACCCTCATATGACTTATCACAGTCAGGATACCTTTCTACAAAAGACAAAACAGTCAGAGCAAAATCCAGCAGTGCAATCAGGCATAGCTCTTTAATGTCCTGATGTCATTAGTTCCTGAGCACAGAGGCTGTGGTGGAGAGCCGGCTTTGATAAGCTCCCAAGCAAAATTACGTCTAATTAGATATGCTGCTGGCATGGCCTCGCAGTGCTCATATTTGTATGGCCAGGGAACAACAAAAACAGTTTTGGTGTGGTCTTACACAGTATGGACAAAGTCCCTTAGGAGTGCAGTAAATGAGACTCTAGTTTGAAATACAAAAGGGATACTAATGGCACAATTAATTACTCTCTGCACCAACAAATGTGCTACCAAAGTGTTGTTTGTGCCTGGGGATTATCTATTGTTTTAATTAAGAATGAGGGCACTAATACAGTTCCCTGTGGACAACAACTAGCCAAGACATTGCAATGAGGCCGTTAAGAACAACCATAGCACTCCAGAGCTTTATCACTCACTGGCCAAGAGGTTACACGATTACACAAATGTCATACAATACCTGTATCTATCATCTGACCAAAAGGGAATTTATGAGTAAAGTACAAGTACCTCAAAATTCAACTTAAGTATAGTACTTCAGTAAATGTATATAGTTACTTTCCAGAGCAGTGATTAGACTGGTGTCTCATGCCTATTACAGACATACTTACAGTATGTATAATGTCTCTACCAAAAGATTCCACAGAACCCTGGGAAATAGAATGAAAGACACAAGTGAAAGGATTTTCTTTCAACAATCATTTCTCAGTAACCTTCAGTTCAAAATATTGCGAGGCAGGAAACTACACCTGAATAGAATTCTGTACAGATCAGAAAAGAATGCTAAGATGACAGCCTAAAGCATGACCATGGCACCCAAACAAAGAGGTAAATCAAGGTTAACAATTTTGCTGAAATTTGTTGGTAATTACCAGCACAATGGGACAAAATGTTAACAAGGTCAGATTGCTTGTATAAAGGTACCCACTGTGTAAGATACAAAAAAACTATTCAGCTAAATTGTGCAAAATAACATCTTTATAAATCAGCAAATAAAAATGACAAACCACATAAATGATGTGATATTCTGGTCTCATAAGAGCACTTCCATGACCTATATGTCCTTCATTTCAAATTAGTCCAATTTTCTCATCTTCCTTTAATATCCAAAGACTGGTTTACTGTTCAAACAGCATCTGTCTAGCAGGGCTTTCATCTCCTCAAGTCTTAAGCCAATTTCTAATTAATCTGCCCGTCTAACAGTAGAGGGGGGAGTTCAGAAAACAGGCTGAAGGTGACTGGGATTGGGTAGGCCTGTTTTGAAATACAATATATTTAATCTTGAGGGACATTCTATTTATTTTTGATGCAATGGATCTATAGTTTACATTATAATCCTTGTCCAACTTAGCTCTGTTAAAAAGTGGTGCAGCCTGAATGGCCTGGACATATCAGATTTACACTGGCATTGTATTTTTTTTCAAGGTATACATCATCATAGCACATCAGAAAATCATTCACTATTTACAGTGTGTTTGCGTAATTCACAAAATAAACAAATGTACTTCTTGAGAAATGAAATCCTGAAGACAAGATGAAATCCTAACTGATCTAATTTCCCTTGTTTGTGCAGCATGTGTCTTCTAATTATAAAAACTAAGCAAAGTTTTAAGAATGAATATAAGAAAATTGTGCTAGAAACAACTAATTGCAATGGATAACATACCCCAAGATGTGAAAAGTCACAATATAGACAATATAGAGTTTACACTTTGATGCTGTAATGGTTCTTGTAAAAAACAACAACAACAACGACAGTGTGTTGATATGGAAAGACATATGATATGCTTATACTTAGACTAGTGATCAGACTAGCAATTGTAATGTTCAAAGAGGAGGTGATCAAAACATGGCACTAATGGTTCTGACAATTCTGATTCTGGTGAAACTTGTTTACAAGCTCTTGAGACCCAGCTGAGGTGCTGGTGAGTCAAACTAGCATGATAAGGTCAAGAACATTAAGGGTTTGCCAACACTTGCTGTACCACTTGTTGTTGCTTGTTAAGATAACTTCTGCGTGGGGCAGAGCCAAATGGGTTTTCATCATGATTCTGTTAGACAATTAGTGGTAAATGCAGGTTTCATAGAATAAAATAAATAAAAGACCTGGCAACAGAGGTAGGGTGAATCCAGCAGCAAGAGCTTCCATGATCAGTGATCTCAGGGTTGATCACTGAATACAGTCTACCTTTGAAAAGCAATGCCTGGTAAAAGATTCAAAGTATAGTCTTTGAGGAGTTCCTTTAGTATTTGCCATCAGATCTTCCAATGTAGCAGAGAAGAAAGAAGATGCTGACAGAGCCAACTGAACATGGTGACCATACCAATACTTGATGCTATGAATTCATCTGCACTTTACCAACCATGGATGACCAAAGATGATGGGCATCACAGGTAAATCATTGAGGTGTAGACAGTTTCTTAACATGTGCAAATCCAGTTTTGATCCAAGGCTTTGTCTTCTATAGAAGTCTCAGAATAGAGGACAAATACATGTGATGGACCAAGACATTGCTAATGACCCATTCCTGAGAAACATAATCTCAGTGCACCGGAGTGGAATGACACTGGCTGTTGCAGAAGAAGGTGAAGGCAGTATTTTCCTTTTAATGGACAGGAGATTAAATCCTCAGATGGGCACATTACAAGAAAGCAACTCTGTTGGGTCAAAGGACAAGGAAACTGGATGATACTGTAAAAGCAGGAGAAACAACTGGAAGAGATGCAGAGCTTGCAATAATGGTATGCCTTAGGAGTGTCACAATCCTTTTTTTTTTTTCTCAATTCATGAGACAACTGTTGATGCAGATGGCCAAAGCAATGAAAGAACCTTGGTCAGCTTTAGACGTGAACCTATATAGAAAGGCACTGAGGAGAGACTCCTCATTTCAGACAACCAAGCCACTAATGCATGAAACACAGTCGCCCACACCGCCAACGCCTTGGCATAAGGCCCAAAGCTCCTTGGTCACCTCTCTTACAGAGACTGGATGATGAGAGACCTTCATCATCTCTACTGTAAACAAGGAGTAATTAACACACAGGAGAGCTGGCTGCCCCCAAACAGGCACAACCCAGGCGAGGACTTTACCTGACATCAGAGTGATGATGCAGGCTGCGCCGGTGGCCAGATGGTGGCCACCCACATTGGCCAGATGGTGGCCTTTGTAGGGTTTTATCTAAAAGAACTATGATGTATATATTGTGCTGATCATAACATTGACTGCTCTGTCCACTAATTCACTCTTCCTTACATAATAAAGCCTCAATAGTTTACTCTTTAATGAGAGGTTAATTGAGATTTTGGACACTTAAGAATCATTATCAATGGTATGTGTCACAATTATCAAGGTACACATCCACAGCTGTGGGATTTTTATTACGCTGTCGTGAGCATGCCATGGAAAATATATTTTCACAGTTTTAGAAGACAGGAAATTGGCTTGCAACTTGTGCTTTACAATCTTCTGTATCTCACAGTCAAAATTTAAAGACCATGCTTGAACAACCATCTCTTCCAAGATATTCATATTATTCTTCACTGCAGATCCTGCTATTTATGACAGAAGGCTTCAAAATAAAGAGTCTGCATTTTGAATCTCATCTTGACCTTAATGGTAAAATGTGATATTTTAGTGACTGTCAAAGACAACTAGAACATACTTATGAGCTGTAGATCTGCTTGCCTTTACAGCTATGTTGATTGACATTCTACAGTATGTTTGCCCTTTACAGAAATTCATGTCAACTCGTCAATGAAAATAAATAAATCCTCCTTGATGGTGAAATGCCACAATCTGTTCTTGTATGCAGGCACACCAGTAGCAATGGAAAGTGTAGCAACCATTTCTTTTCTAAAGGCCTCAGCTTGCATCAGCAAATTTCTCAAAGTCAGTGAAGAATGCTCTAGTAAAGGAGTTAATTTTCTGAGAATGTCCTTTATTGATCGGCTTACTGATTTCTGAGTAATTTTGTGGAAGAGAGCTAGTGTGAGAGAAATAGCTGGCATCAATTTAACTCCAATTTTGATGACAGAAATGTTTGTGTCTTATGTCGATATTCATCAGTCTTCATGCCTTGACCCTTTAAACTCGAACCTTTACAGAGCCCTGCTTTTACCACTAAAATAACTCTGAACATTTTCTGACCTGCTGTTTGTATTTACTTACAGAACTTTGTAGACTGACATGCATTTGGGAAAGCATTTGAGTAACTGATGTAAAGATTATATGAAGCAGACCACACTAATCACATATAATCTTCATTTCAAATGCATTTATGTTTCGTATGTGTAAGTACTTGCAACAAGCAAAATTACAACAAAATAAATCCAGAAAAAAACATACAGTAGTGTGACAGACTTAACTTCTCACTTAAGAAAAATGCCTCAGAGTAGCAGGAACATTATTAGAAATGACAGGTGGCAAGACAGAGTTTAACCCTAAACATGAATGGTGTTATTTGAAATATGAAGCTAGTATAACAAAAAAGAAATGACTGCTGATTTGATGCCACATGACTGATTACTCAGCACAAAGATTTATAGTGGGCCAGACAAAAGGAAATAAAAGGCATTAGTCACTCCTGGGGATCCCAATTCAAAACTGTGGTCTGAGTTAAATAATACTCCCAAATTTGCACTCCTCTTTTTGGTTCACAGTAGGTGGGGCCCAGTTGGAAAAAGCTAATATCACTTACTTCTGTCAGTATTATCAGATCTAATTGCACAGTCCTGATGAAGGAGTGTTTTTGAATGTTAAACTTTTAATATATTATGCCCAAAAATATTTTTGTAACTTTGATTCTTGCTGATTTGGTCATGAATATCTAATGTTGAAGAAATAATGAAGATATGAAGCAAAGTTTTCAGGGACTGTGAGATTAAATAGAATTATTCTAGTCCATCCCAAAATCCCATACCATGTAATGGCAACGTATTTCTTGTTAGCAATAGCACTATAAAATCCACAAATGATATGAGAGGGCAGTTTACATAAATGTATATTTAATGCCATACAATGGACACTGGCAGCTGTCTCTGAACTTCTTATACTGTGTTAATGGACACCTGACACATCAGCTGCTTCTTGAGTAAGGTACATCTTTGGATTGGATATTGTCCCATGCATACATACACAACAACTGCATTTCAACACATCACTCATCTGAAATCTTACAATGGAGTTGATCCTGCATGTGAAAGCTATACATTAATATGAATGTCATGTTAATCTTCCCAAGCATAATGATACTGTTCTGCAGCAAGGATATATCCAGATGACACATACAAAGAGATGTAGTGAAGTTTCCCTTATTACATATTGTGTGCCCATTGAACAGTATAATTGCCTCAACCAAGGGAGCAATAGCCAACTTCTGTCGCTAAGTGTTCATCCACTCATATGAAATGTAGCAGCTCAATGGTACCTGCTGCCATCCTTTTATTTCTAAGTCATGGTATTAATATTGCTTGAGGCCAACTCTGGGGAACTTCATGACAAAGAGTGTAATGGACTTCTCTCTCAAACAAAAGTGTGGATGTGGAATATTGATTAGGCCAGTATCATCTCATCACGCACAGAATAACAATCAAACATTTTTATTCTTTTTTTTCCCCCGCTCTCTGCCTCCACACTTGATTGAATGTGCATTTCCTCCAGAATTCCAGATAATAAGTTGGCTATGCCTTTTGATCTAACCATTTTAAAAGAGAAATTCAAACTATGATTAACCTAATAAAAGAATGCTACTCCCTTTGAAGTCCATGTGCTGAGATATTGGAGAGCTTTGGCTAAAGATAAGGCAACTGCTGTTTGTTTTTTCATCTCAGTGTTCTAGATGAATCTCCTGAGTGGAACACAGGCAACCGGCACTAATTCTAGCAACAAAAAACTCATCTTTTTGAGTCAAAATGGGAAGATTCACCTCAGTGAATACTTAATATGCATTACCAGAACAATTATTATAGTCTCTCTCTCTCTCTCTCTCTCTTTCTCTCTCTCTCTCTCTGTGTGTGTTCAGAAATAGTTAGTTAGTTACTTTATTGTCCCATGGGGAAATTCATTTTCACAGCTGTACAGGCAGGGAGACACCATAACACACACCCACACATATAACACACTACAGTCAATTGTGACAAAGTACAGATATCAATTTCAGACCATAATCACATATTGTTCAGAGTATTAATGGCTGTGGGGAAACTGTTTTTAAAACGTACTCTGTTGTATCTGAGGGACCTGTATCGTCGACCAGAGGGTAACAGGGAGAAGCAATGGTGCAGTGGGTGAGTGTGGTCCTGTGTTATTGCCTGTGCGATGCGTGTGATGGCCTTAGTGTTTAACTGTGAGAGGTTGGGAGTGGGAAATATGTGTTACTAGAAACCAAATTCGAATCACATTATTTGAATTGTTTAACTTGAGTAATTACATTGAAAAAAATGAAGCTGAATAGCTTAATTTGAAATTGAATTTATTAGTTTGGAGCAGAATTCCACTAAACTTGAAACTGAATGTAATAATAAGAAATATTATATAATATTATGAAACTGTTTTGTGGTGACGCAATGACCAGTTTGGTGTTTTCATGAGCAATACATGACAGAGTAAATGCTGCTATATCAAATTTTGCAATATGATGTGACAATTTGCAGCATGAGTAGGTTTAAGAAGTAGTGTCAGATTGATGCAATCATTTACATGGCTTCACCAAACTATTATTTCATCATTTATTTCTATTGCTGTTGTAATAATTAACTGTTACAAAAAACAACTCACTGTGGTGCTGCGTGTTCATGTTGTGCCATGCTGAATCATCAAGACAACATTATGACTTCCAGAATAAGCATCTCTCCATTTATTGAATCATTGTTGTCATACTTCACTGTGATTCACAAAGCCGTTTCATGCGACTGGATGACAGTGGATTTAATAATCACCACACCCTCAGACTTACACTCCTCTTTATCCAGCCCTTGTGCACGTCAGCCTTGATTTGTCATGAAGTCAAAATATTTATCTGTCAGTTTCAACTGGCATTTCATGTTTTACTGCACTTTTTCTTTGTCTTTCCAAAAGCCACCGAGTTTATTTGATCTCTTCCCCCTGCCTTAATCCTGAGGTTGTGAGTTCTGTCATGCAGTGTGCTGACAAATCACATCAAAGAAATGTACAGTGTACAGTAATGTTGCAGTAATGTCATCACATCTTAAGATAGCTGCCACTATTTTGATGGGTAATCACTGAAATTAAAAGAACAAATGCAAGACACAAATTGACATCTTAAGTATTATTTGTATGGTTTGAAAAACTTTTAAAAAAAATCTTTTTAAAGTAAACTTTTAATAAACTTTTTTCTTAGTTCTGACACATTAAAAGGTAAAATATAGGTTACGTCAGAAATATTTGCATCAGTAAACTGACTTTTCAAAGGAGCAAATAACCAGAGGAACACTGTTTTAGTCTGCAGAAGCAAGGAAGGAAAATGAGTCATAGATAGATAACAGGGTACAGACTCAAGCAGGAAGAAACATGAATTGAAAGGGCACATTACGAGCAACAGCTGTGAGGAAGGAAGGTTTACATCAATTCCCTGCTGACAGAGAGTTACATGTTTGGAGGGCCGTTAAATATGGTCCTGCACTGATCAATACTTTTAAAACTCATTCAAGCCATTCAGATGAAGACCAATTAAAATCTGGAATATGGAATATGAGTGAAACTATTAATGGAAATCAGCAGGAGGGTTTTATGTTGGTGTCTGAGTGAAACAGGGAACTATTAATCATTTGTAGAATGCTGAACTCAGGCCCCACTTCCAAACTGGGTTTTTATACTTGTAGTGTCTGTACTATAACACTTTTTTTTTTTTTTTATATTTGGCTCTAAAGCCTACTGGAAAACATTTCACAGCTGACTGAGATGCTATTAAACGAAGTGACTCCAGAACCAATATATCAATGGGGGTAGGAACATAAGTTCTAGCAGGGAGGCTCAACTCGCACACCATTTCTCAGTCACCATCGGACTGCAGCTAATTATTTTGCTCCGCTTAAACTCATACTGTACCTCTTGCTGTTAACGTTCTCTTATCATTAAAGGACGCTGCCCCCTCCACCTCCCCACCAACACCACCAGGAGGCTGCATTTCAGAGTTTACATTCAAAGATTCTGACCTTTCCTATTCCAAGAAGTCAATCTCTGACAAGCCACAGGGGTGCCGATTGTTCAGTTTTATGTCTAAATAAGAGTTTGTAATTCTGATGGTATCATACCGCATTACTGCTAGAGAAACATACGGTAGTGCTAAAGGATGCAACACGATGGTCTTCAGAGGGCAAGTTTTCTGAGACTGTCCTGCCAAGAAAAATTAATTTTTTTCATTTCATTTTTCTTTTCTTTTTTTCAACATAATGAGACTCTCATTTGTCAGAAGCAAATGAATAAATAATGTGACATTGTTCTAGAGTTGTGTAGGACGTGTCAACAAAAATTCATATGCAAGACCACTCTTCACTTCCCATTTCCTGCCAACAGTCACCATTGGTTTCTTTTAACCATATTCATTCCCTAACCTTAATCAAGTCATTACTGAACTCAACCAACAGTCTTTTCCTTCTCTTAACAAACTTGTTTTTTGTGTCTAAATATAAATGTAACTAAATATAACTAAATCTTTGATTGATTTTATGTTTTTGCAAAAGGTTACATTAGATCCTCACTGTTAGTTTTACATCACAATAGATTTGGGTCGTTTTATACCAGCATCATAGATGATAAGGGCTGGCAGTGTTCAGCATCAGTCATTTAGTCTACTAATTCTTCACCACAGTGATAGCATCTGGCAAACATACATTATGTACACATCTACAGATAAATGTACAGATACACAGATGTGAAGGAGTGACAAACAATTCTTCCCTGTGAGGCATGTTTTAAAATACTGCAGTTTGTGCAATATTTTAGCTGAGTCCAGATGCTGGCAGGGGAATTAGGAAGTTCTGAATTTCAGACTATAATGAATACACTAAGGAGTGACACAGCCAGTAGCAAAGCAAATGAGACACCTTGTGGTGAATTTCCCAGTCAGTTCCGCTTCCCTGTGTTTCTTCAAAAGCACAGAGATAGGAGGGGAAAAAAAGCTATTTCGCTTTACAGAGAGTAAGGCAGTGTGACTGAGCAGCAGGCTAGAAAACAACTTCAAAATATGTTGCTGTGAAAATGTCACATGGTGGGGATTTAACCAGGATTTTAACCAGGACAAATGCGTGGATGTGAACTATGATAAGCAATTTTATCAGACTACACACAGACTCAAGATATAAAATGTCAGACCAGATGCTTGTCAACTACTCAGGGCATTGTGAATAATGCCTCCTCTGAATAAGGGGACATAACATTCACCCTATTTACAGGACTAGCTCCTGTTCTTTTAAAACTTTTGTATGAATAAATATCAGTGGGGCATGAGACCAACAAGCCTCCAGTAAAGGTTTGAAACAAAATCAAATGCATAGGTTGAAGCCTTCTTACCAGCATGATAATATGCTCAAAATTCTAATATGGAAAAATCTAGCAGGTTAAACGTTCACAATCTTAATTTAGTGGATTAATGTGGTAACATTTGCTAATTAACACTAAACACAAAGTGCAGCTGAGGCTGATGGGAACGTCATTAGTTTTGCAGGTATTTGGTTTTAAATTAAGACCAATTAGGGAACACTTTACTTTAAGTCTCACAGCATTTATCAGGAATATATAAACAATTCAATGGTTTACTATAATATTATTGTAAGCAGACAAACGGAAATTGTAAGCATTAATTATCACCAAATTATTTATATTTATCCTGCAGAGGACATGAATGCACGTACCAAATTTCATGGCAGTCCATTCGGTAGTTGTTAAAGTATTCTATTTTACTGACAAATGCCAACCTCACGGTGGACAACAAGTCAGGAGATCACCAAAGTCATCAGGCTACCTCCTCAGGGGACCAAGAATATTAGGTAGAAGTTAAGATATTTTACTGGATAACTGCAATGTTGACCTGCTGATGATGCTAGAGGAAATCCATTTGTCATAAACTATGTGAAGTCATGTAAATGATTAAAACTATAGTGTTTACCATGCTGTTGGTACCTGTGGCATCTGTACTACTATGTATGAGTTGATCCAATATGAACATAATCCATATTGACGCAGAGATTCTTTGTTCTGGTTTGAATTTTGATAAGGAATAAATGTGAATGTGCACTTTAACAAGCACCGCACCCCTCTAATTTTCAGTAATGAATGTTGAGTAAGCAGATCTGTGGCCCTCCAGCCAGAAACAACACAAAGGAACCAAAATCTGGGGGAGAATGCACAATTCGTGTGCCCCTGAACAGTAAACTGCCTTGAATTTAGATGCTGCACTGCTATGCACCTCTACATGCAAGCATCTCCCTGACATCAAAAAGACTGGCAGCCTTCCCACACTTCTCATGGTGCTCATCACATCGTCAAACACCTCAGCGAGCAAAGAGGAAAAAAGAGCTGCATGAAATCATCAGTGTGGCAGGTTGTGATCCAGATTTAAGAAAAAAAAAAAGAAATAAAAAGGAGGTTCATCTCAGCTGAACTCTGAGTACCTTGTTATGTGTTTGACACACAGGGATTTGGAATGCATTACTAATATGCAATTTATTGTACGCTATTTTCCACAGCCACATGATTCTGCCCACAGGATGTAAACTCTGTTGTGGAAATAAAAGCCACCAAATATGCAGACCAAATTAAAGCAAACAATAGTTTTTATATTTACAGGGTTTGTATGCTTTGATGTCTCTGCATTTAGCCATGGCTACCTTGCACATAGCCCCAGACCAACAACAGATTTTGAGCATTTCTTGCCCTCAATTAACCACACTGAATAATTTAAATTGCACTGAATTCCGTGAGGTCAGATTTTCTTGAGAGGAGGTGGAAAATGCTAAGGAATTTAGGAGCATAATTCATAAATTACACACTGAGTGTAATTAGGATTTGGTTCCTTTGCAGATCTCTTTTAGACACACATATAAACTATGAACCATACACTCTATGGTATGTACCTGTTTTAAAACTTGGCCTTTGCACCAAGGTGAGACATTCAGTGTCTTTTCTAAGTGACATTTTGATGGGGACATTCTGGCTGCTGCTGGAGTTTAAAATGTGACTACTATGCCATATTGCCAGATATGATTTTTTTTTGTGATGTTATAGTTGATCACTTGGTTCCAGCTGTTATGACATGTCAGTGTATGAGACTGTGCTCTTGTAAAAAATGACCCTTTAAGTTGTCTTTGCAGCAGCTTATTACAACCCATAGTTACGAATATGACAGGAGCAAAGGAGGAAGTCTGTCGATGTAGTATAAAGAGCAAAAATGAAGAGGTCAGAAACATAGGACTTGCAGACAGGAGACCACCCTTCGGTTCCAGTGTGAAACCCATTGTCTATGTTGTTTCTTATAGAAGTACTTATTTTACCTTAGACCATAATCTTTTCCTAAACCTAACCAAACCACCACCATAAGCTTAACTTGGTGTTTATCATTGTAACCATGGCTACCTGGATCCTGTGTGCCTGCCACCCTTGGGGCAGTATTTCAGGAGATGATCCTATGGGTCAGAGGGTATGGGTATGCCTAACTCCTCATTCAGGTTAGAGGACTGGACATTTACTTGGTTAAATTAAGTTTAACAAATTCAGTTATTACTATTATTACTACTATTGTTACTTCTATAAATACTGCTACTAGTATGGGATTTGTTTAAAAATCTGTACTTTAAAATCCTAAAATTACATAGAAGGTTTTATTTTAGCCAAATTTCTTATTGAAACTAATATAATTTATGACTTAGAACAAGAACTACTGGCTGAAGACTAGACTTGCTTGTTATGGTCCTGCCATCTGTTTGATTTAGACTTAGACTAAACTTTAATACTTTTTTTATAAATCTGGAACTTGTACAAATCACTTCAGTACTGAAGTAAAATTCAGACAAAAGCAAAACATTTTCCCATAGCTGCAGCACTGGTACATTTTCATGGACAATTGCCAGGAGCAGAAAGTGTAAAACCGGTTTGCAACTTGCCATCATTAAAGACACACTAATTTTAAAGTTTATGGAACTACTTATCACAAATTCCCAATTATTTCTGCAGATTTTCTCTCTTTCTCCTCATCACTTACTGTGTTTCTTCTCTCTCATCCTTCACCCTAACTATGCCTTCACTAGAGAATCTGTCTCAAGCCAAAGAGAAACACAAAACTGGCCTATCTGAGGGGACAGCAATGGGAACATGTCCAGTGAAAATGGGTGCAATTAGTGTTTCGGAGATGGTACAACGGCTGGAGGACAGCAACATTCTTCAGAGTTGTTCCCCTAAGCCTGAATGCTACAAATCTAAAACGCACTGTGGAAAGTATTAACTACTAGTGCTATTGTTGCACCAATGAAATTACATTGTGATTATGTAGACATACGTGGACAGCACTGATAAACAGGAGCTCAGGCACTTGTTCGCACTATCATCCTTGAGCTCCTCGACTATTCTCTCTCTGTGAAAAATGAAGTCAGCACTCACTGTGACAGAATCCATTCCATGTAGCTTTCTAAAGAGGAAAATACTAGATGAACTAGCTAGTTCCCAGACAGGAGGCAGACAGAAAATACAATGAACTGTGAAGCACAGCTTGAAATTAGAAGGCAAATGTGAACTGGCCATGCCTGGAAAAGTCTCCACTGAGATAGATAGAATGGTACTTTCATTCAAGATTTAAGAATGTCAGAGCACAGGAAACCCAACATTTTATCTATTTAACATGTATTTGTGTAGGGACAAGTATGTAACATGTAGCAATGCAACTTATAAGCTAGTTTGCGATGCCTGTCCCCAGATGGGCCTTTGAAATACATTAAGCTTCACAATTAATTACAAGGGACTGCACAAAACATAAAACTCAATTTAAATACAGGCATTAAAGCACACACACAAAACTCAGAAAGAAAATACAAATCATTTGCAAATAATGTACAATAAATAATACAATAAAAAACAATCACCAGATCACTATTGACTACCTGACTGAGTTTGAGTCTAAAATGATCTCTGTTGTGACCTGTTTTGAGTGCAGTGGGTAAAAAGTTGTACATGTTGATTCCACGAATAGAAATAAGTGTTTGTTCAAGCACTACCAAATTAGTGAGCACCCTGTGGGAGTCTGATTACTTAGACATTTATAGATGAGGTTGAGATTAGCAAATGTAATGACATGATCAAAACATAACATGAGCATGAATATGGCAATAGGGTGATCTTAATGGCTTCATGTCCAGAATCTGAATTGCTTAATTATATACATCATAAGAGGCTTGATTGTTGTAGATGCTGCTTGTGACCAAGACGCTACACAACAAATGTAAAAAGATCAGTGAATGCATAAGTAGTTGCAGCATAAAATGGTAAACAGTCTCTAATGATTATAAATGCCTTTTCAGCTGTGTTCATATCATTCTATAATGTGTCTCAAATGAGTGGAATCTTACATACATTGTGCAGTAATCTTTCAATTTAACTTGTTAGCCTCTGACAAAACAAGAAAGAAAAAAATCTATTTTATTCTATGAGTAATGGGACTAAAAAGCAGTTTTGACTTTGGCTTCAGATGTTCTAATACAGGAGATCCTGCTCTCAAAAGCACCAACAAATCAGCTATGAACTGTTAAATATTGTATTATAAATAGTTTAATTGTTGCTGTTACTAAAATAATCTGTGCTTTAACCGGCTGTTTTCAGTAATGCCAAAATCTCAGATCAGGCCAGGGTCTGGTTCTTTATTAACTCATTTATTAACTGAGCACTAATTGTTCCATTATCTTTTCAATTAATCTGGTTAATATAATGGCAGTGTACCCAAGAAATACTGTGCAATGCCTTACATACACCATACATGCACAGCCATTTTCCATAATGTATTTGAGTCTAATTCAATTTAATTACTGTTAATCTACAGGTTCAGTAGTGGAGATTTTCCTTTGGGTTTTAGGGCATGGTTCTATAAAATCATACCATAGTTACAGAAAATACCTAAAGCTGATTGGCTGGCAAGTGTAAAAATTACGCTGTAACTGGACACCTCAAACAAATAGTTTAACAACCGTTAATGAACATATTTTAGATGTGGAACAAAAATCAAAGCTTGATTGTTAACAGGTACCTAGGTAGGTAACACCAGTAATTCAGCTCTGGCAATGATTTAGAGATTGATCTGACCTTTTATCAGGTGTGTGATGGAGAACTCTGAACTCTTTCAGATCCCCCACTGCTTCAATCAAGCCTTCAGCAGCTCTGTTTCAACAGCTACTTTATCTAATGTTGTGTGTTACAGACTGGGATATTATAAATATATTTCTATAGTATATTAAAATGGATTCTACAGTCGCGCTGGGAAATGTGCCCTTTGTCTCAGAAAACAACTTGTGAAGACAGCGTGTTGAGTTTTAGGGAGCTGATGAAACGCAACATTGGCCTGTTATACAGACAGCTGTGGTTGAAAGTTTAAATTGTTCTCACTGGCTCTGAGATGATAGTTGTGAGTCTTGCAGGATGGGGCACTGCACATAAGTAAGACGCAATGCAGCAGAATAGTAAACAACAATGACATTGATGGAGTAGCAGCTTTGACTGAGTTGATGACACTCTTACAGTGGGTGGTCTAACAATTTTCCCCATTCGGCTCCTATCTCAGCAGGAGAGTGATAGAGATGCAATGGACACAAATATGACAATAAATAACATCTAAAATATGCTCTCCTTAGGTCTACATCCTAAAAAATATCTCTGCAAAATCATTAGTCAGTGTTGGGCCAAAAAGAAGGATTTGAATAAATGAATGCCAAACAAACTTTAATAATTCTAATATGACATAATTTACATAGATTACCTCTATTTGTGGATAGGCTACTGCCAATGACAGATTACAAGATGGTAGACAATTAGACACATACATGTAAAAGACCCCCCACCCGATCCTACACAGGATCAAGACAGATCCTGGAAGACTAAAAGAATTTGTGGTTGGTTAGTCATGTTATACAGAGGTTCTGATACTAACAACCCAACTACCTATCGCCCTCTTTGTGTGTTTTGAGGCTATGCCACCCATGGCCACCTTTCAGCCCTGCCTTTGACTAGCGTACGTTCATTACTGTCCTCATTTTTGGCTTAGCCGTGTACAGAAAAAGTTACTACTGTCCCATCAGTTGTGTTTGTGTACTCTAAGAACTGAGTGAAAGTGGTTCTGGCAGTAGAGTTATGTGCATATGTTTACAGTTGTGGGAACTGCTGGTGGCAGGGGACACCATAAGTCATGAATTTTACCCATATTTTTATTTTAGTAGCTTATGGAGTACACTGTGCCAAAAGAAAATTTGCATAATATTTTCAGGAGCTACAAGGGTACATCGGCACTTAGGGCTAGCATGAGCTTCATGGGAGGAGCTGCCACTCACTGTCATTGTGTAAATCCACCCTAGATAATTCAGTATGTATTTAATTATATCAGAGTGGAAGAAAAAAAAGGGAGAAAGAAAGGTCACGGAGCTTGGTGTTAACAGTGGCATGACATATAGGCACCTGAAGCCAGAAATCTACTGTATACATGAAGGTTTCAGCTGTCATGGAGACTAGTTTGAATGTGGGTGGGAAGTTAATGAGAAAGAAAACCTAAATAGTGGTGAGAAGTGACAGTTATAGCCTACCTCATAGCAACATGACCCCTGAGAACAAAAAGGAAAAAACGTTTAGATGCAACTAAATTCTTTGACCATATGTGTAGTGGAGGGTGGAGTTGATTGGCAGAGTATTTGCAGTCCAGGAAGTGATTCTTGTGGATGAAGAGTTGACACCAGAAACCATGCTTTGCAACTTGCATTTGTGTTCAGGCTACAAAACTACTAAAACACACTGGTTAAAGACTATATTTGAAAAACCTAAAAATATTTAAACTTGTTTTGTCCTGTGCTTCAAGCCTTATTGACTTGTTTTAGTGCACAACCACATACACACCGTGTTCTTTTCCTAACCATAACCAAATGCACAGAGTTCCCTTCTAACAATAATAAATGTTAATCATGCTTAAACTGCCACAGACAGATATTGTAGGGAAGTTGCATGGAATATGTTATCAGCCTATATTTGTTTGATCTGTTTATAAAAACTGTCATCTGTAATGTCAGGCTCAATTAGAAAGTAGGCAAAGAGAAGCACTTGAAGAAGGTTAGAAAACCTTCCACAATAAAGGATGAAGAAAGTCTGGTAAGGAAGGGAACCCCTCTCAGAGGACACAAGAGAGAGCCTAGTTAAAAATCACTTCAACAACATCATTTTAATATTAAATGAAAAACTACAGTGAGCTAAAATAAATGCAAAGGCTTTCTACTGTAAGTTTTACTCAGCAATATGCTAATGTTGAGTAACTCTGAGCATCCATTTGGCTACTGCCCAAAACATGAACATGCCAGGATAACTTGGGAAACAAAATTATATGTGTAACAATTGGGTCAATTTGTTTTCTGTTGGCAAGAAATATACCCTCCATCACTCAATGGTGCACATCATTGCAGCAATAAAGAGAGAGAAAATCTTGGCACAATATTTGGCAAAGTTAATCCCACTTGCTACAACTGGTTTTGACATAATTTAGAATACACTTTTTTTCCCCCACACTTTGTCCATGTTGTTGCAACCAGGGGAAAAATACAATGTATCAAAAGGGATGTTCACCAATACCAAGACAGTATTATTTTTCCAAAACACCAGGCTGTTGAAACTCACACTGGAGGTCAACATTGCCCCTAGACATCAGACCTGCCTGCGGATACTACATTGATGCTTGGAGCATCACAACCACAATGATATGTGGTATATTACTGCACTGATGAAAAAAAGATCAGTTGTAAAGTGAAATGCCATTGCTAAGAATGTTTACTAGTGATTTTAAAGTAACTGTGACAGAGAACAGAAAAAAAGATATATTGTACTCTCTGGCCTAGAAATCACTTCAGTATCACAGAAAAATAAAGTATTAATCTTGATCAGAGACACCTTCCTCTGAACATTAAAAATCTGGAGGCTCTGCCTAAACCTGTTTTTCCTGACAGAGCTCTGTGACTCTCCTCCCGAGTTTCTAGCTCGTTGTTCCTCCTCCGTACGGTCCCTCCCTGCATGTCCAGATTGTTCATTTCTGCAGCTCCCAGCCTGCTTGGTTTTGGCGAGGCTGTGCTGTCTGGTTCTTTGTCTTCCCTGTGGCTCTGTCTGTCTCCTCCAAGACTCCCAGTGCTCTTTGTCTCTCAGGTGCCCTTCCCTCTTTCCAAAAACTTCCACGTTTCTCTACTGTCTCCCTTATTATGGCTGAGTCACCTAACCTCTACTAGTGTGGACCTGATCTATGACCCTGCTCAAAGCAGGTGTTCACACAAGAAGTGTGAAAAGACTATGTTAGTGTGTCCGAATTGGCCTAAATTTAAAAGCTGGAAAACAAATTGTAAGTGATGATAAGGCTGGTTCAGGAAGTTTTCAGCATTTGTGGAAAGTTTATATAAGGTTTTACATAAGTCTGTTAAGTAGCAGTAACTTCAGTATCAGTTTTAATGACATACTTTGGCACATTTAATAGATTCCTTGTTTGCTGTGAATATATACTACATACTTAACATGCTGCATACGATTGGTACACAGCTCACCTGTTGCTCATTTACCCATCAGCAATGTGACCTGCTGCCTGCCTCACCAGCTGCACCTCATTAGCCTGTTAGTCTCTGCAGAGTCTATATAGAGGGCTTGTCTATGCTGCTTTTCGTCAGATTGTCTCTGTCAGAGGGTCTGATCGTTGCTTGTGTGCCTACCCATCTACTTCCACGGTTTTTCCTGCTTTTCAATTTCCTGTGAAGTTCAGGCCTTTGTGTATTTGCAAAGTGCAGAGCAAGAAGAGCAAACAATAATAACTTCACCCCACTTTTGTAATTTTTGCATGAAAGATACAATGTTTTAGCTAATTGATTTTTAGGCTGGGAACTTTCCAGTAAAGCACACAAATGTGTTGTGGTTGGAATTTTAAAAAAACACCAACTTCATAGAAAACAGTGGGGCAAACAGCCATATTAAGCTGGGCTGGGCTGGGCTGTTGAAATTTCAAAAATGTTGGGCTTCCTTCTCCAGTCATAGCTGCTCCCTACCCTTATAGTGACAACCCAATTTATCAGCCTGAGAGCACAATGATGAAGGTGATTACATCATAGGCCAATCAAGATAACACAAAGACGTTGATGGGTCTGATATTGAAGTGATGACTGCCTATGTTGGTTTTCAGTCATTTTTACCCCCCTTTAAATCAATTCACTTATCTCATGTCCTCTATAGGTTCCTATTAGCACAAAGAAATATGGGTATTTGTTTGAATTTGTATGTGAAGGACATTTTTACAGCACAAAAGATAAGGGATGAGTTTGGGAAATAGCCAAAATTGTTTGTGTGCTCTCAACCTAAAAAAAACTAGTGCAGATCTCTGTGAAATCATGTGTCAGAGCTTTGGAAAGCACTTCACATTTCAATTTATAACTACTGATCCCTGATATGTTGAAGCACCTTATTTTTTTTGCTGTTGTTTTTGTTTTTATTTTTTTCTTTATATATTTCTAATTTGAAGAAATTCAGCAGTATAGTCCACACCCACATCTGGCTACAAACATCTCTGAGATTTAGAATTTCTTCATCAAAGCTGGTACATACAGTACAATTAAATATTTGGATGAGCCTGAAGGAAGTTGGGTTAAGGTTAGGGGTTAGTTGCCTCTTTATATTCCCAATTGTCTCTCCATGATTGCTTTGCAAATTACTGTGGCATTCTTTAGCTGTGTCATCATATTTGGATGACCACTGCACAAATTTCTATTCTTTATTTTAGCTGGAATGGCAAACTCAATTTGCTATTATTATTAATAGTTGTCACTATTTTGTTTGTAAGTCATGCCACAGTAACATGAATGGATCAGTTGTCCAACACTGAAAAGGGTCATGATACCGGCGCCAGTTTAAATACACATAAATTATCCACACAGGAAGCCCTAATGTTCCTGACAACATTAAGATATTGTCTTAAATTCAAATCAGGTAAGGCAGCTTTGGCAGAGAGGACTGTAAATGTATTTTCACACTTTCAGGTCTGTGAGATGTTGGGAAAAAACTGAAAACTGAAATGAAAAGTATTACCTTTGTGAAAGTTTATGTATTATAGGTGTTGTTGAAATTATATGCCATTCTTGGACATTTGTTTTATATTTCCGTGAATGAGTCATCTGTGTTTTTGAAATACTGCCATCTGGTTTCATCTATGAAATGAAAGTATGTCCTTTTTGGAAGTCACTGCATTTCATTTCCTCTAGACAACAGAACTTATTTGACTTGGTTTTGATAACTTTATTGTTTTGTTTTTTTGTTTTGTTTTTTGGGGGTTTGTTCAAAACTGAATGCACCTGAGGTGAAATATAGAAGTCATTATGAATAATGTTTGCAGGTCTAATCTATGATGCCCAACCACAAAAGCAAGGAACAACTGTGCATCTATTAATTCCAGAATTGCATGTGCAAATGGTGTGAAGAAATATGTTGAAGAAGCTATTACAACAGTGTTTTCCAAACTTATCAAAATGACGGGAAATGATTGAATATTAGCTCATTCAAGTGAGTCTCTTTGTTCAACCCCGTGTGCACTGGTGTACAGCACTTTGTCTGACTTTATTAGCTTTTAATACCATGCATAAATCCATTTTACAGTCTGTGGGTGTGTGTGGAGCAGCTGTTTCAGACCCCTTCTACCTCTGCAGGCCCACAGAGTGGGGTCAAAGTTAATACTTGTTAAATTAAACCTGAGTCAGCTATAGAAAAGTATAAATTCATCACCTAATAATTGCATTCTCAGCTGATTCTGCAGGATTATGCTCAATGTGTCTATCTTATTGCCTTGGCATTTAATGCCAATACAGGAAGTAACGTATATTTATGTAGTGAAACAGACAAGAAGTGAAAGTAAATGTGTGCAAATTTGTGTAGTGGAAAGGCGCATAGCTCATTTGATTACCTTGCAGAGACTAGAATTAAGAATCCCATTAGGCTGATAGACCTTATTCTACCTAATTCAAATGATTTGGCTGCTAACTTTTCCTAATCAAAGCGTTTGGTTGCCTGCCTCCATAATCATAGTTTATCTGCCACAACCATAACACTTATCTAATCTCCAACCACATGATGAATGTTGTGAATATTGATACCAAGATTAAGTTTAAGTTTAGATTAACTCTACAACCATGCCAGCATCTATATGTGGCTGCATGACACAACAGTGCTTTGAGCTAAATGCTAATGCTGGCATGGCAACATGCTCACAATGACATCTCCCAGCTTGCTTCGGTTTGAGAATAGAGGTATTTGTTGTCTTATATTCCAGTTTGAGAGGGTGTTCTTTATGTGCGCAGAACAACCGTGGATGAAGTGGAGGGTCATGTATAAATCCGCCACAGATTTAACTACTGCAATCCATAGAAATAAAAACCACTAGTACAAATTTTGGCCTATAGCTGAAATCAGCTACTCGAGAACTGCTTCCTGTGACAATATCAGACAAGCCTCTGCTTACCCCAGACCTTCTGACAAGTCTAGTGAGGACTGATGGGTTAATAAGATGTATGAATATTGGGCTTACTTTTGGCGTTGGTACCAAAACAATCTATTAGAAAAGGACCAGAAAATCACTGTGTCACACCAAGCCTCCTCCTGCATTTACTTATTCACGATTCTTGCACATTAACAGCAGTTGTAAGATATTTCCTGACTCACTGATTTTGAAACACAGGCCTCTGTGAAACTGAAAACTTTGTAACTGGAGCCAACTCTGTCAGCTTCAAAGACTCTGGGGTTATTGGATGCATCTGTTGTTCTTGAAGTTAAGTTGCAACTGAATCACGTAAATTAGTTGTTTAATTTTAAATAAAAGCACTTTGCCTGAATTGCGAGTTAAGCCGATTAATTCCCTTTTACAACTCATTTGAACCTGCATATCTGTGTTTTTCATTGGAGAGTGCATGGAGATGTGCTACTCTAATCTAGTAGTAATATGAATTGGCAGAATAACTTAAAAGTTCAGGGTGAGCTACATAGATTGGTTAAACACAATGTTATAATTTTATGAAACCATTTTACTATATTTGCCCACTAATTATAAGTATTAGATTTGTGGTTTTGCTAATGATAAAGCCTGACTAATTTATCAGACCATGACAGCAAACGCTGACCAATGTGGTGAAGGGAGCTAAGCATGAGAGTGAAACTCTCGCTTCACCAGTTGATCGTTCCAGTCCAAAATAGGCATATAAGTTTTCCTTCCAGGGCATCTTGGGCTCGCCCTCAGGGACAGATTCAGGGCCTTGAGCGTCAGAAGGGCTCCAAACTGAACCGCTGCTCCTTTGTGTTGAGAGGAGACAGATGAGGTGGTTGAGGATGCCTTCTGGATATTCCTATGAGTATTTCAGGCATGTCCTACAGAAACCCAGGGCAGATCAGGAATGAGCTAGAGGATTATACTCTTCCACATTCTGGCCTGGGCATGGGATTTATGGGGTTGATAAGGCTGAGAAGGACATTTGCTGCCATAATGACTGGGACCTGGATATAGAGCAGAAATTGGGGATCACACATTATATTAAGGTTTTGTTCCCAATCGATATGGTTTTAATTAAAATGACCTGTATGAACAACTGTTGTTGTGACCAGATATCACTGCTCTTATATCATGTTTAACTATTTGTTGTTGTGTTGATGTCACCTTGATTTAAGATAATCCTGCTCCAGCTGGTGTGACATGTAACAACCGAACTGATGTGACACTCTTGATGAGGACGTACTGTAATTATTAGTGTCAGAAGTACAAAAATGTTAAAAGCTGTGAGTGACTACTGCAGAAAGTTACTTGGGTCATTTTGCAGTGATGGTATTCTTTCTATTCATGGTCTTTTACTTGCACTGCAGTGTGTGTGTCTCTGTGTGTGTGTTGTGGTGAGTGGATAAACAGGGTGTGAAGAGAATACATTGGATTTAGTCCTTTTGTGAATGAATAGATCATTGTACCTTGGTGATTACATTATTCAACCCAGGATTAGTCGTATTGATAATGTTTGCCAGTTAATTCTATGGACTGGAATGATGCCTATTCAAGTCTTTTGATCTAAAACACTTCTGTGTTCATGAATGGAGTGAATCACAGGGTTTCTACCTTAACTCTCTGGATAACAATTTGGACATTCATACTGCCAAAAGCACAACCAAGTGGGACTTGTCAGTCGCATTCCTCTGTTCAGCCACTGGCTGCTTCTCGCCTTCCACTCTCATAGAGCTGGAGTATCTGGGCGTGTTTTGGCACCTCTGGGAAGATGCTCTCTTCCTCAGCACCCAAGCCATGTGCAGGGCCATTATTCTGCTGTGGCCTTTTCATCTCAGCTTCCATGAGCCACAGTTCTTCCTGGCTGGGACAGATTGGCAGCAGCAAGGGCCAACAATCTTATCACCTTTTCCTATAAATCTGCCCTGCAGTTGACTGTTTAGTCCTTGGCGGATTTATCTGAAGAGCAGTGTGCACGACAGCAGCATACTGGGCGGACATATGAGCAATCCTTCTGAGAAGACTGTACAAATAACATAACTGGTTACTAAGAGCACATGTGTGAATATACCTCTTCAAGCAACAATGTCTTGTCTTCGCCTGGTTCAAGACCTCCAGACTCCAATGTCACTCTCTCAGATTTGTTCAGCCCGTTTAGAAGTAGGTCTACTTATATGTCCACTGACATATGTCAGCCAGTTGGAAAAATAGCTGACCAATCACTGCTTTGTAGGTGGGCTCAAAAATGAGGCGTGTCTTACACTAGTTCTCTCACTACATCCTCTACATTCATGAAAAATGGCAACAAAATGGTCACATGTATGAATAACATTGTGTGTAATTTGTGTCCTAATAGAGATAGCAACTCTTCCAATCAGCATGTTTCTTTGATTATTGTGAAAATATTAACTTCTCCCAGCCACTGCTACTGCTTTCTCTCACTGCTGATTTGAAAATGGCAAAAGCGGAATGAATATGCAACTTGCCATAGCAGCTAATCTGGCAAACAGATATCAGCTAATATGAACAGTGGTAAGCCAAATGATGGGAAATGAAATGATAGATTTGAGTCTGATTAACAGACTTGTCCTGGCCTTAATAGAGACAATATGTGATATCAGTCTCCCATGCGGCAGCCAGGACCAGATCAAATGAGGATCCTTTACACAATTAACTACTTTGATTGTGTTATGTTAAACATATAGTAAATGACTGGTAATTCCATGAGTCTGTCTCTTTGCATTTATCAATTCTGGTTTCTGTGGGCATACAGTTGCTAGATATAAGGAAAGATGCAGAGAAGAATAAACATGTTTTGCTGAAATGTCCTTTCCTTTTGAATCATCATCCAAAGCAACCACGTCAGTCTTGAGTGATGGTGGTACAACAGTCAGCTGTTAGTTGGATATTCTGCTAGAATTCTCATGGTTTGGAGTGTCCATTGCCCCATATGCATTGTCCAAATGAACAGCTCCTTATTGTATATTGCATGGAAAAATGCATGCACAATACTGGACAACACCAACTGTGTTTTCTGTCTCTCTGTACATTGCTACTAAAATAAACAGTTTGACATATCTGCACATTCATTAAAACCTTCATCACCACTTGTTATCTTATTGCAGTGAGCGAATATATTTATTAGTGTTTCTGTTTTCTAAATCTGTCTCCACATCAAACTATATTTCTACACAGCGCTGGAATTTGTGTCCCTCACGCATGAGTACAATGGGTTTATCATGAAAGACAATGGACTCTGATAACACCATCCTTAAAATGAGGGACCATGTTTTATTTTGTTTGTTTGCTTGTTCGCTTTGAGTGTTGCTTCTCAGAGTTGGAAATTGTAGCAATTCCTGGGTCAAGCAAGGAACAAGCAATGATCAAATAAGGATCTGCCATTCCCTTAGAGTAGATGATACAATCACCACCACATTTATCTCGACCCACAGATACCCACATTTAAATGTTAATACAAAAGTGAGGTTCTTCCCTGCTCACTCATGGAAAAACAACACCTCTGGAAATTTGATGTGTCCTACAAGCGTGTATCACATGCCTCTATTGCATAGTGTGAGGTTTATGTGCAGAGCAACAGCTGCAAAGAGCCTGTGACAATGGGACAGAAGCTAAATTCAGTTTCTCAACCCTTATTCTTCCATGTTGCTTAATGATGACACTGCAGGTAATTTGAAAATATTTAAGCCAAGCCCCCTTGTTTAGTCAGTGCAACAACTTTCCCCCTCTGTAAAAATGTATGATGATGGTAGGTCTGACTGTACTTGACCGGCTCACCTGCACACCTATGATGCACCACAGAGCAGAGAGGCACAGTAGGGAGCAATAAAGCTACACCTTAACATTATTATGCCATTGTCCTTTTCGTCTTATTTCCCTGTCTATCAGTTTGTAGTGACAGACTGATGATGTTATCAATGAGCCAGTGTCTGGACCCCACAGGAGAAGAATCTGTCTGACAAAGACCATCACAGCACATCCCATCATTATTCAGAGCAACCCCAGACCCTGAGGACAGAGCCTTCTTGTGGAAGTGTAACACTGAGTGATATGAAGTCCTATGACAAAACAATGCTACTTTAGCAAATGAAACAATAATACCAATTTGTATGACGGAATGCAATAGTGATTAAAATGTGCTGTGTTGCAAGTTTCAGTGTATTTGTTTTACAATTAATCAACATTTCCCACTACCAAAAAGAACATTACATCTCTCATGGATTATGTGTGGGGTGATACAAGGCTTGGAGAATCAGCACTGTACATCAACAAAAACAGCCTTCAGCATAATCAATATTCAGCTCTCACAGCAGATTATGGTTAGTGTTCATCACTCTGTACATGTAGATGCGTACAGAGCATCCTCGATAATGCAAGCAGATCACCCAGGAACTGTATCTGTCCATTTTATTCTCAGTTTTCCTATTTAATTCAGGTTAGCAAGCTCATTTTAATTTAGATGGCACTTTGCACTTTGCTGTCAAAACTTTGTTGCATAGCAACAAGAGGCTGTCCCAATCTTAGCATTCTTTGATTCCTGCTTTTTCAGATTACTTCTAACATTTGCAGCTGTGCTTTGCATTTAGGCTGACAAAAAGCCTTATGATCTCATGGCAACAGTCAACAAAGACTCACAAAGAGAGACAGGAGGAGGGTAAGAAAAGGGCAGAAGAAATTTCCTCTGATGGCGGTATGTCTCCATCATTGTCAGAGTTATCTCAAAAACCTCTAAAATGGATTGGCGTGATGCTGTTAGAATGAAAGTTGGTTAAGAAATGATTTTGCAAACAGCCACCTGTTGTAGTTTAGTTTATAGATTTACCCTTATCGAGATTGCTCCATCATTCGAGGGTAAATGCCTTTCATCCTCTTACTACTTATCACATTCAAATCTGATATGGTATCTGATGGTTGCATGGAGAAAGCATAGCATGTGTTTTAACAACTGGTTGATATTACAAAGGCAATGGAAGTTCAATTAGCCCAACTGCTGGAAAGCAGGTTACAAGTGAAGATTAAAAGCACAATCGGTGATCTCCTTCCTGTGTCCTTTTTACACAGACAGGTTAATGGTGTTCAGAGACGGCATTGGTCTCGTTAAGAACGACCACCAACTGATTTATCGGCAATGTGAGTGGGGTTGGCGTAGCGGCGAGATTCAGAAAAAGAGTTAATCACTCGGTCAATAATGTTTTGAACTGGGGGTGAATCTGAACCAAACCACCAGAAGTTTGGTCCAAGTCTTAATATCCCTTCTGTCTGGACTTTGATGCTTTTAGAGAATCTCTATATTTGTATGTTGACTAGCTTCTCTCAAAGCTTGTCAGAATATGTGTGACTCACCTCATCACTCACTAATGTACAGATATGAACATATAGCAAGTGTGTGCGTATGTGCAAGCTGGGATATGAGTTTCTCAGGTTTCATGTGGAAGGTTTTCCTGAGTTAGGGAAGAGATAGCGCTGAAAATCAATGAAAAGCACCGCCCAGACGGAAGTGTGCGTGCCAGATCTGAGATGAAAAGAGCAGAGAACCGGAGATGAAATATCAAGCGGAGTCTACTTTGATCAGGGAAGATACAGTTTCGTATGGGCCAGCCATTTTGCTTCACCAATGTTTCATCTCCACTATCGTGGGAGGTTGAACAGGATTGTGCTGAACGCTTGTGGTGAGAGTGACATGAATATTGAAAACATACGACAAATTGTCAAAGATGAAGCATGTTAAAGGAAACACAGTATACCACGGACACTAGTTGGAGATTTTTTTCTAGAAAGTTTCAATTTGATTGGTCTTTAAAGCTGCTGACAATACTTTTTATATTAACAATAATGGATGAAAAGACTGTCTATTATAAAAGTTGTGCTAAAGTGATGAACCCATTATCACTTACGTTGCAGTTCCCCTCAGCTCCATGGAGCATTTTATCTTCAGCTCATTGTTTTGGTTTAATGGCCCAAAACTTTACTGTTTTGGTTCGATCTCACAGCTCTCATTGGCCTCATTTCCGCGCGGCAGCTGTTTTAAGTGAAAAAGCTCACCATAAAACTGTATTTTCCCACCCAATAGCAAGCAAAGGCATACGTTTAACAGCCTGTGGGGTTCATCTACATCAGCATTTAACCAAAGAGCTAAGAATGATTAATATTGGACTATTAAACTTTGCCAGGTGTGAAATATGTCTCCAAATGAATAATAATGTTGCTCCATAGCTGCTAAAGGTGTACTTAGGCAACTGCTGTGTAGAGTAAATGCTATCAACGAGGCAGAGGTAAAGCTAAAACTCTGTAAATCACTGAAGCGTTGAAGAAAAAATACTTGCAACCAGATGAAGCCAAAATAAGACAAACAAAAAGAGACAAATATAAAAGCAAATATAGCCTACATGTAACATGCAGAATTTACTATATAAATATATGTATTTTTCTCTGCAGAAAACACAATGCAAATATACTAAAATAAGATATACCTCATAAAACAACATAAAATACAGCACAGTAACTGACGGCATAAAACAAAAGCACCACTACACCCATCCTATCCCATCTGTCAGCGGTTAAGCATCACCTCATGACCACTTGAACCTGTTTAATTTTTTTGTCTGTGTGTTTGTTTTTCTCCCTATTGTTAGTCAGCTTTTTCAAACCTCGCTGAATGTGAAGGATAAAACAGTTCCTCGCCCACTAGGCTCTCCAGAGGAGGAGTTCAAACTCTCCAAGTGAAGAGGACACTCGATACTCCAAGCCTTTACAGGAAATCTCTCTTGGGTTTAAAGAATGGGGCAGCTCAGACAATTTTTAACACCAATGATCCTATTAGCCCGCCCCTAACTGTTATACAACCTATTCTCACCTGTTGAGATCTCAAACCATACCACAATAAAAAAAAATAATAAAAAATAACTGACTCTACCAAGGGTAGTCAAGTGTTTCTAGCTTCTCATAATCCCAAACCCAGATTGCCCGGTATGGCATGATCACAAAGTGTCAGTGGCTGTGTTACCTGGATTTGGACTTTAATCTCTAAAATCAGCACATGTATCTTTAGTTTCGTTACATTAAAATGCAGAATATGTAATTAAAATGCAAGCAACAATAAATAAAAATATGCTGTATTTAGAGAAAAGTTCCTCTGTATTAATATTGTCCCACACTATATTTACATCTAATTGCTCACAGCTACTTTGTTAAACATTAAAACTGGATCAATGATGTTTACCTTTCAGCCTATAAAAGGCTTTTAAAATGCAGTGTGAATTTGCTTGAATTCCACAGATGTAAATGAAAATTGGGTTTGAATAAATCAAACTGCTGAGAGCCTGTAAGCTTGAACTCTTGCTGTTTCTATTAATCCTGGAAATCCCTACCAGCAGTACATATGGTGAATTGATTAATGGTGGTAAAGGAAATTAGTAAAGGAGAATTTTGAAATAAAATGCTGTGAGTCGGTATGGAAGGCTTATTTGAACAACAGACTTTAGAAAGCAAGTATAAAGTTTGCAACAGGTGAAAACCACTTGTATGGAAAGGCAGCTGAATGTATGCAGTATCTCCAAGCCCAATGTCCAGCCCCACCTGCTCTTTCCTCACTTGGGTAACTAAGCAGGTGTTTAGTGTGCAGGGAGGGAAAATGGGGTTGCCCTGTCCTCAACACCACCAGACTGATGGATGTTTTAATAGTGGGGGCAAGGTGTTGCTGAAGCAGGTACAGAAAGAGGATCAAAGTAACTCTAGTTAACTACGTTCTCCTCATGTTCCTCTCAACTTATTCTCCAATAAGTATGAGGACATTCCTTGTTACATTTTATCGCACTTATCACTCTCAATCAACTTTTCTCTCAACTCTCCTTTCTCTTTTCCACACACACACACAATGCACAAATTCTACAAACAAAACTGGTCTCATTAAATTTGTCAAAGCAGTCTAATATATTAGTGTTTTCCACCCACAGTATGTGTGAGATATATTTGTGTTATTGTTGTGTTGCCTTCTCTACTCTCCTTCCTTCACCATACTTGCATGCAAATATTTGTTACCTGGTATTGAGAGATACTTAGTCAGTACGGTAATTTTTTCCCTCCGCTACGGACTCTGTCTGGGCTCAGCACCAAGTGGGGCACTATAGTGCAATTCCACCATGGAGCTCCCACATGCCCTTTGCCCATCCTCCTCTAAAAATAACTGTCAAGTAAAAGAAAAAAAATAGACAGATTAACCATTGTGCTGCAGCATGCCAACTAACGATGGCTGAAATGTATTTTAGACTTGCATGTTTATTGTATTTCTATCAATCCCTGTCTTTTGTTTGAATTAATAGAACAGTTCAACCTTTGCAGGTGAACCTACAATATTTTGAAAAGTGTCCTATAGTCATTTGTGTTTGTTGATCTGTCCATCTGTTTGTGAAGATGTCCTTCCAGGAAATTTTCATCCAAGAAATTCTCACTGGCTTCAGCACTGCCTATCCCAATTTATTTTGCAAATCCTGGGTGTCATTTTATATATATACTTTATCAGTCTGAATAAACATGTCACAACAATCTTTTAGAAAGAGCTGGGAAGGAGAGCAGTGTGCAGAACTATCTTCATCTTTTGCAAGGTTGTGCTACCCATGTTTAGAAAAACTCTTAATGAAATAGTTGAAAAATGCACAGATATTTTGCATACTTTCCCTGTGCTAAAGTTTGGCATAGAAAATATTATAATTGATTTGGTGTGCAAACCCACATTTTGTACTTCTAAGGAAGCGTCTAAAAGCAAAGAGTCTTGTGACATTGTATATGAGAGACAAAGTGTGAGTTTGGAGGAGGAGGAGACTGGGGTGGGTGGATGGGTTGACAAAACACAGACTTTCGCATTGGAGAGTTTTAACTATGAAACCATGACCATGCCACCTTATACATGTTTATTATTACTGGTAGCAAGGTCCGGAATAAATGGCCATTTCTACACTCCTGATGGGTCATATCTGAGGTAGGAACAAATGACCTATATGGTCATTTATTGCATACATTCGTCACTGTCTTGTGAGTTTAATTTGAAGAAAAAAGCTACAAAAGCATAGAATATTACCAACATAAACTAATGGCACATGTCATCACCAACATCTATTTTAAATGTAGGTTAACACCGTACATTAGAGAGTGTAAATGCAAAATTAGCACACACAATGTAATAAACTTATATTTCCCATCCACTGAAATCACAGACATGTTTCCTAATACATGTGGGCCTGAACAGGAAAATTGAGTTTTACATTATTTAAATTCACAGCATGTAATCTACATTTCAAATCATCATTTATGGAAAGAAAAAAAGAAGAAAAGAAATTGCATCAGTACAAAAGATGCCCACTCCACTCATACTGATTCAGAACTCTTCTCAGGATTGTTGGGTCTGTTAATGAACACCACACAATGGGTGCATCGCACACATATAATATTCTATTATAAAATCAGCGATCAATACTGTTCAATTGTTTAAAAAAAAAAGAGGAGTTCAGTTTGACCTCTCATCAGCACAACAGATTCAGCTGTACAGTAGCAATAGCTGTTAAAAGCTATGTAATTTTAGTGTGTGTGTTTTTTTTCTGTAGGGGAGAACAGATTTATGGTACACTTGTGTTATGTGTCTTTGTGGAACGGACCATCTTTTGAGCCTCTAGATTCTTAATTACTATTGCATATGTTTTTGACAAGACCCTTTTAAAGTCAGTATTCTTTTTTTTTTTATTGTTATTATTTAAAATCTGAATCAAGTCCTAAAGCCTGTGACCTACATGTGACTCTATTGAAGCACAAATTCTAATTCATATCAACATTGCCATAGTAGTGGGCAATGAGCACTGCAGGATGGATGTGACATCCTTGTCATTCTTACTGTGCAGGCGCGCCTTTCTGATATGGCTGTCAGGTCAGATGCTATGGTTATATTCTTGGACAAATATTATAAAAAAAACCTTGACATAAAGGTCTTGAATTAATGCCTTGTGGTGTAGATATTTGCCCAAAAAGCGTCAAAGTTTGAGAGCTGATTGATGTGCTGTAGTCCATCCTGGTTTTAATGGAAATTAGAAAAGATTACTCATACATATTGACAAAAGGAATTAAAGTGTGTCTTGCGGTGGTGCCTACGTGTGTCGGGCAGTAAACACCGGAGGAGACAGTACAGACAGCATGTGTCATGGCTGCACACATTGCTTCATACAATTGCTCGTCTTCCATCCTCTTGAGATTTACACACTCAGTTCCACTCTTAATAGAGTGCTAATCATCAATACTGCACTGCACCAGTCAGACAATGCTATCTGTATCCTCTCCGGTCACGTGCATTGAAAATAATGATTCATTAACTCAGGTGAAGAAGGGTATGGGATTAAATCAATATTTCTATTCCAGCACCCTTCATCTAGTTCTTCTATTTAAAACATGAAGGCCATCTCCTGTTTGTGCTAGTCCTTGTCTCAAAGATTATTATTGATATGTCAACCTAAACACTCTTTCATGGAGGTTTTTTTCACAATCCCTGTAAATCGCAGTATCAGCCAAATATGATTTTTTATACCTTTCAAATAGCTTAAGTCCCTTAACTGGCATTTGAAAGAAGACTGATATCAGTAGTGATAACACTGGGTAAGGTCACTTTCTACTTTCAAGCCTTTCATTTACCCCAAGAACTTTTGTCCCACTTACAAGATTTCCTCATCAAATTCATCTCTATAGATACGTATTAAATTCTGCTAGCTATTCCACACAGTCCAACAAAGTACAAGCATGGATGAAATGATAAGATATTATGTTGTCATTCTGAAGCTCCAAAAAGAAATCTTTTCTCTCGTTTGTCATGCCTCACACTATTGGGTGAGAATATTTCTGTTTATATGCTGTCAGGGTCCTTCACTCACACATTCTGACATCACTGTAAATCACTGTGATCTGTCATTCTCTGTTTTTCTGTTATTGTGCACCACCATCTTCCATCACCACCATTACCCTCAGGATGTTCCAGGTGGTTCAGCAGAGTTTCCATCATCCTTGCTGGCTTTACTTCATTGCCAGAATCTAGGCGTTAAGGGTCTGTTTCTATCTCCTATCTTCACACTCAATAGAAGATGTTTAGGTGAAGTTAGTTGTCAGTCTTTCTCTGTTGCTAACCTCAGCAAATATTATTATTCACCTCAATGGATTCCTCTTTGCTTCTAACATGTTGGATGAGAACCTTTTTGCTGGATATCAGTCCGCCACCATGGTCCAGACTGCAATATCCTCCAACAACAGCTGAATCAGTTGCCATGAAATTTTTATTACAAATGGTCATGTCCTCTAAAGATACAGCCTGTTGACTTTAGTGATCCATTGACCATTCTCAAGGGTTTGATTTTTAGTGTCTGGACAACTATTGGATGGATTGCCATGGAACTTTGTGCATATAATCATGATGCCCACAGGATGAAATCTAGCCAGCTCTGATGATCCTTTGACATTTCATCTAGCACACATATGTCAAACTCAAAACCCATGAGCCCACATCCGGCCAACGTGCAATTACTCTCCGGCCCGAGATCATTTTATATTACTGTCATTGGTAGGCCCCGGCGATGAAGCACTGATAACACAATAAACTACAGATCCCATAATGCAGCGCTTCGGTTGCCTTGACGAGCGCTTCCCGTTAATCAAGTGCGCCAATCAAATGCGCATTTTGCTACGATAAACTGGCGCACTGCGCACTGAGTCGCGGCGCTTTGGTGACTTTGAAGCACAAAAAAAGAATTTGGTGCTTCGCGCCCATTTGTTGTCGATGTGGAAACTGCACCTGTGCAGATTCAGATGGAGCTATGAGCTGCGGTGTAATGGGACACTAAAGGCAAAGTCACGACACTGCAGGGGCCCGCTTTGGTTTATTCACTCCATTCGCAGCAATGCCCCAGCTCTCCGTCTACCTGCGGCTCGAACCTTGTGCATGTTTGGTAGCACATATCTGTGTGAGAAGCTCTTCTCGGTATTGATGAAGACTAACAAAAACAGCACACTGATAAGCACCTGCAGTCCATCCTGAGAATCTCCACAACACAGGACTTCACCAAACATAAAAGAGACATTGCTTAAAAAAAAGATGCAAGCATCCAGCTCTGATAAAATGACATAAAAAGCAAGAAATTCAAATGTTTGATTTGTTATTTAGCTTATTTACTTAACACAAACTGTCACAATTTTTATTTATTTTTTATTATTTATTATTTGTTTTTTTTTTAGTTTAAGTTTAAGTTTATTTATTCCGGAATAATATTCCTGTCTGTTTTATTCCTATTTAATATTTGTTAAAAACATTTTAGTTTTAATTATGTTCAATAAATGTTTATACTATTCATTGTGACTAAACTGTGTTTTGAATTTTGGCCCCTGTGTGCAATTGAGTTTGACACCCCTGATCTAGCACCATGATGAGGTTGGATGGATTGCCATCGTAAGCCATAATTTGTCCGCTGCTGTTTTAATACCTTCAAAAGCCCCTCAGAATACCTTCTAAACAAATTCCATTCAATCAGCCTCAGTTGAATTTTGTATTATTAATTAGCTAATGTTAGCATGCTAACACATTAAATTAAGATATTGAACATGGGACATCAGCATGTTAGCACTATCATTGTTAGCATTTAGATCAAAGTACTGATGTGCCAGTGTACCGCCTCACAGCACCACTAGCTTTGCTGTAGACTCTTGGTCTCTTTTTTTTCCTTGCGCAGAAAGGAAAGAAAATGAATGAAAACTTACATTTCATATACTGATTTGACATTAAAAAAAAAAACTCCTTGATAACTTAAAAATTGGCTCATTAACAGTATTTCATGGTTCATTACACACATTTATTTCCTCTTTGAGCACTCTGAAATGATATCAAATGACAGAATTATGACAGTTCAGAGGGTAAGCAGGCCTTGTGTTTAGTATCTCTCCTGCATATTTAATCTTGTGTGAGAGTCATACAATAAGCTGTAATGGAGGGATTACAGGAAATGTTATATCCAACATGGTAAATTACCACTGTACTTTTTTAATAAAGTTACTTGAAGCTTGCTTAAACCAGGACTGACATCTAAAATTTTAGAAAATCTAAAAACCAGCACATTTATGTAATGTGGCTGATGTTTTGAAAGGTTTTTCATATGGTTATGCAATTGGCACATGTAACTCTCTGTACTAGAACCATAAAAACAGTGAAAGATGGCAGCCCTGGACAGCTACATGGATGAGTGACAGAATTTTATGAGGATATATGTAGTTATCGCTCCTGCGGTTGGAATAACTTCGTGACTCAACACGAAGCCGTCAGTGCATGACACAATGGCGAGAGGACACTGGAGACTAGTCCACTCCATCACACCTTGGCAAGCAAACAAATCCTGACAGAAGCTTCTCATGGCTGCTCAGCCTGGCACAGAGATATTTGTCCTGGCGAAGGATGCTTGAGGCAGATCAAGGAGCCAGATATAGCCCCAGCTGCGTTTGGAGACGTAACTGATCCAAGACCTATCTTGTGACAACCAGCGCCTTTGAAATCAAGCGCTACCTTAAACACAGAAGCTTAACTGTGTGTGATAGACATTTAACATCACCTCCTTGTCATGTCACAAGCTCCTCAGCTGAAAAGCACTAATCAAGGAACAAGCGGCAGCTCTTGTACCAAGAGCTTTTCATATGGATGTGTTTAGACCTGTGAATATGCATTTTGATGGCGGCGACAATAGAAATTCATCACTTTGATTGTGTGCCCTTGGCCCTTGTTGTCAGTAGATGAAGATTGTATGTCGAAGTGTGGATCTATTAGTCCTACTGCTGCCTCGACAGCATCTGTTTAACTAGAAGAGGTTTTCAATTTAAATACAACAGTTCATTTTTTGTTATCTCAGTAGACCAGATTCTCAGAGACTTTAGGAATGTTTCCAGCAAGAAAAAAGTAGCCCTGTAAAATTAACATAATACTTTATTGATCCCTGTTAGGTAGTGCCTTTCTGCTTCCTCCTCCACAGCGCTACCAAAGTGAGAATCAGCAGCAGAGCAGAGCCTCTGCAGCTGCTGAGATACAGTATATTGCTCAATGACACCTGGATGGATTCTGAAAGGAGGATATATTTTTAGGCCCAGATTCTCTAACTCCTTGCACCATCCTGCTGTCCTGATCTGTGGGTGTTTCAGGTTACTAAGAAAGTTTTCACCTTTCAAAGTCCCTAGACACAGGGACCTCCTGCAACATCACCGGGAGAGTAGTAGCACAGCTGAATAGAGTTGCACTAATGCTTGGCTGTAAAGGTAACCTTCAGGATCACAGGCTGTAGCATTGCCACCACTCCTATACATTACAATGGCTCTATAGGAATGAAGTGTCCTCCTGATTTGTACATGCAGTAATGTTCTTACTGGAGTAATCAGTTTCTGTCTTGTTACTACATTGAGGTGATACAGGAACCCTTACCTTCTCCACATTATACAGACTTGAAGTTTTCTAAAAGTAATAATAATTACAGGCACAAACATGTACAGGGTTTGAAAAGCCAGTCCACTGTAGAAAGTCTCCATATTTTTAAAGTGTGTTTAGCCACTTTGCAGTGTTAGCCCTATGAATGGCAATGTCAGTAGATTCACTGCTTTTTTGAACATACTAAATATTGCATGAACTTTTATATAAGCATTCACAGTTTCTCACGGACTGCAAGGGCTTTTCCTTTAGCAGCAGTGCAAGGCTGACATTTGTTGCTTTTAGTGAAATGTCTCAACAACAACTACTGGAAGGACTGCTGTGAAATTTGCTGGCATTCATGTCTCCATGTGGTTGAATTGTATTCTCTTAACTTTTTCATTAAGCGGCATCATCAGGTCAAAATTTTAACTTTTGGTTTCTGTTAATGCAATGCATGTTTTTATGTCACCAGGTTAAGAATACAATCTTTCCTATCCGACCCTACAAAAAAGTTATGAATTAGTTAGCATTGATTTTAGAGTTCTGCTGCCTGAGTTCCAGCTGGAACCAGAAGGAGAATACACTGCACCTATTTAAAGTCCTTGCATGGTTGTCAAATCCATTTCTGTACTGGTCTGAAAATTCTTTTCTTGTCTTTAAAAGCATTTTTATATAGGGTCTTGCATCAGCCTACATGTCAGCTTGCTTCAATCTATGAACCAGGGCAGCTCCTCTGGCCCACTGGTACCTATGAGTCTTGTAGTTGCTCCAAAGTGCCAAACAAAACTTTGGTGAGGAACTTTTACGGTTTTCAAATAATATGGTTTATTTAATGAACATTTTTATTTGTATTGGAAAGAGCTGAACTAATAACACTGCCTTTGCAGATTTTTTCCTTACATGTAAAGACTTTTTAGGACTCAGTTAGAGACATGACTTATTTAATCAGGCGTAGATTTTTTAAAATCTGGAAGCACCTTATTCACATATGCATTTACAAACACTGTTGAACTCCACATTGAGCTAAGATGTATTCAACTTGAATACAGTCAATCTTCATTTGATTATTCTCTGTGCTTATACAAATTCCCTTTCTTGGTATCAATAAACCACACAGACAATATACAAATAAGGAAAAGTAAGCTCAAAAACTTTTTATTAAAAAAATGTCTTGGGACAACTTGTCATTAACTGCACATGACCCAACAAGATCAGGATCAGAATTTCTCTGCAGAGATAACGGAGTCTCACAGGACAGAGCCTCTCTGCAGCACTCCATCCATCATGTCCTTATACAGTAGTACAGTGGCGAGAGACACCGGTGCTGAATAAGTAGCATGTGACAACACCTTAGGTTGCCAAATGGCACCTAAGGACTCCAACAGCATGAAAAATAAATATTATGCGCTCATCTTAGACAAAATTAAATCTTTGGCCTGAATGCCAAGCTACACCTGGCAAAGAAAAACAGGTAGCACTTACAGCATACTTAATATACGTGCCTTCATAAAGGCCATATGGTAACGATGTCTGAAGTGGCACACAAATGAGTGTCCAGGACTGTGGAATGATGAACAGAGTGAAACATGTTTGACAAAGGTCAACCTTTCCAGGCGCTTAATAAGACTATTTCTGTGTGGTTTTGGAAAAGGAGTGCCTGAATGTCCTTGACTTCCAGAAACCTTTGAGACCCGATGGCCTGTTGTGTGGGTACCCTTTTCAATCTGAGCTAGACCAAGAACAGTAACTGTCGTGTGTAAATCTGGCAACAAGCACATACAGAAACACTCAAATCAATTTGAAGAAAGCTACAAAGTGCTGAATAGAAGGGTCTGAATATACAGTTGGAATATGTGATTGTTATTAATCATAATAATTGAACAAGTCCAAATCAAGTTTTTCTGGCTGCAATCCCAATCATACACAATGTGAGTATCTGCTGACATCATGTCTGATCTGATACTTATTTTTATTAAAATATTGATTAAATATTGTATGTCTGACACACATGAAATAACAGTTTAATAGCCTTTATTTCACAAATATAAGTTCAAAAATATAAACTTTATAGGCCTAAATTATTCACTTATGAAATGAATGGATGACTAACTGGGAGAATGTAGTTCTCAAATTGACCGCGAAACCACGATCAGCTACTGTATTGTTACAGAGTGGGTTAGTTCCAGATAACAAGTTTTATTTTGGCCTATCATCAAGTTACTTTAATTTACATTAATTAGTAATACAACCTGCTGTTGAGTAGCGTTATCACCAGTCAGCGCCAATAAAATTCGAAGCTTCTGCTTATGAATGTTTTCAAAAGGCTCTTGTTAATAATAACTGGTGTCATAGCTTAGCAAACCCATGTATTTTTGCCAACCTCGGTGTCTACATCCCAAAAAAAATTTCACGTTTACACACTCAATTTCACTTGCATGCGGAGGTGGAGATTCTTGCACTTCAGAGTTCTGCATGCAAAAAAAAAAAAAAAGCAGGCTAAGCTGGACAAAACACTGTATAAAGTGTATGAAATTGGTGGTATAAAACAGTCATTTGTTCTTTTTTACGCCAGCACACTAGTCTGATAAGAAAATCTTACTAGGCACTTCATTTTACTGAAGTGTTACATTTCTCCCTCTGCTCATTCTCATTTCTCTCTATTTGCTTCAATCACACATATTCCTCCACATCCAGTGCAGCAGCTACTTGGCATCTGTTACACAACAATACACTAATTTAGAACAAGTGGAGAATTAAAGACACACTTTTCAAAGGCTTTTAACGATTGCATGCATAATACATTCTTGTTTTAATAGATCCCACCCGGCAAGTAGTTCTCTGCACAATACTTCACACCTGACATGTTTTAAGACAAATAATGTTGATTAAAATGTAGAAAAATCTGTTACATCCATACTGTGTGTCAAAGCAATTTTGCAGCTAGTTGTACCCAAGAATATTTTGAAAACAAAAGCATTAGTAACCACATAATCATTTAGTTGATATGGGCTCCAGTTAATTCAGTAAATGAAAGGGGATATTCTGTCTGTCTTAATTAGTTCAGAGGTTGAAGAAACAAAACTGTATGCTGTGAAAATGTGCACTGATAGCATTTACTAAATTGAAAACCATATTCTTGATGGTGCTTACTTGCGTTGACATTTCCCTCATGGGTGCATGCCGTGTGGTATGAATACTCAAACAAGATACAGAATCAGCTATCAGTGAAATTACAACATAAATTTGATTCATGGCTCAGTGCATGTTTCTTCTGGGACAAGCATGAGGATTTGGACCATCCCTGTTATTATGACTTTGCAGTTAATAAGTATATGCTGCAGAGCTATACATATCCCATTATTTAATATATTCAGATTTATTAGTGAGAGCAGCAAGCAATAATACTACTGCCATCACTGGCTGCCATATGCTTGAAATTTCTTTAATGAAAAACCTGCTCTGCCGATGTTCACATATTAACCAGGAGGTAAATAATGGGGTGGTTATCTGTTCAGTTTTGGGATGGTGCAGTATTTTCTCTGGATGCAGCAGGTTGTTTTCATTCTGCTCTGAGCTGATTCTCTGTTAGTGGCTGAAATGGCCTCCAGAATGTTGTGTGTGTGCAGTTCATTAAGCTGCATAGATAAGCTCATCATAATTTACATTAGTGAGGACCTTTTGTTTCCTCATTTTATATTATAGTCTCATAGTGGGTGATACCACTTCAGCTCATTGTTGAAAACAAACATACAATCATGACAATAACAGCAGTCCTTAGCAGCCAAGGTAATACAGGTATTTTGTTGGGTTTATCAGATTGAGAACAGCCCATATTTCTAGCGTGAATCTTATCCTGCTCACATATGGCCAAATGTCAGCACTGCTCTCACATAACAGGAGATGGAAAGGTGGGGCACTTTCAAATATTAATTAAAGGGCATCTGGATCTGTAGTCCTCCACCTCCTCCACAGTGGACATGACCATTAGCTGTGAAGTAATTAAAAGTGGCACGGGCATATAGAAACCTCACTGACTCCATAAAACCTTTCGTTCTGGGACTATCATTTCTTTTCGCCCATGTGGAAGGGTTCATTGCACCATACAGTGAGCTCAGAGCCAGTGAGACGGTCATGCCACTGCCCAGGAGACAGGAAGGGATTATTAGCTGTAAGCTGAGCCGACATTCAAAACAGTTATGGATTGGGTGAGGATGAAGTTAAATCCTTTGCCTTTAAAGCTGTTTTGTTTACTTTAACTGGCGTGTCGTTGGATATATATTCGAGCCTTTTTCCTCTCAAATCTCAAGCAGTTCTTTAACTGCAGCAATTAGTCAGAATGGCAAGTACACATACTTTATTATTATCTGTCATGTATCTGTACTGCACATGGGCGGGATTTTATTGGAGTGACTGCTCACTGGATAGACTCTGACAGTCTTGAGAGATGTTAAGCAGCTCTTGCTTTGCAGGCGGCTTATAAGATCCCTACGTTTGATGTATTAGCTGGTTTCATAGCGGCGTGAGTACAACAACCATAAAGAAAATCCTAAGAACCACCACTGGTGTGCAATTTCATCAATGCCTTGGGGTTTGTATGACAAAAACAACAATAAGGGCGCATCTAAGTGGTCAAGTAGCTACACAATGCCATGACATCTGCATTCCCAGTATTTAAGCTGCTTAGTAGTTTACCATACCAAATGTAATGATTTTATTTCAGAGCTGTTGGTTTTAATGGTGCATGTGATGAAAAGTTGGCAGGGTGCAAGTTGTGTATTAAGCAATACTATCAAAGTATTTGCTGGCAAAAGAACTGAAAGTAAAGCATGTCAGTGAAGCAAAAGGAGCTCATATGATCTAGTGAAGGTACTTAGACTGGCAGTCTGGAGTTCAAAACCATTTTATTTCAACTAAAGAAAATAAAATCAATAATGTGAAGCAGTATCTCATGTGTATCCACTTCTACTATTTATTCCTTTCCTCCGACTAAATGTAATATTCCACTAACACCTCATTTGTGGGCAAAACTCACACCGCATATACCTGCTCCTCGTTACACATCATCATGCATACTCTGTATAGCCAGACTGCAGACAGATGCAATGCTCTCATCTGTCTACTTGCTGAAACTTCAGTCCTTTAAAAAGGCAGAGGTCTCATTTATTAAGGCATGTGAGCAAGTTCCTAAATGTTTGGTGAATTCATGGCACCAAACAAGCGTTATCAATGTTGCACATGCAACTTCACACAGTAATTAATCATAATCTCAGCTGGTATATATCCATCTGCTTGTGCATGTAATGGTTTTATTTATACACAGAAACACATCAAAAATACCAAATAAGACAACTGGCCCTCCAAGTCCAAGTAGCTTAAATATGCAGGGTTAGCTGTTGTTGTAGCAAACAAAATAATCTAAAACACAAGACAACAGGAGTTTAAGATACCATAGCACTGAAGAAAGCCATCTGAAACTTTCCCAGTATAGAACATATGAAATTGCACCCTTTGTCATCAAATACAGAGTAATATCAAAGTATGTTTTTAATAATGTGTTGTACAGTGGTGGAGAACTCAACTTCACCATAGTGATAATTCAGCCTCTGCTGAAGAGTTGACATAGTAGCCATTTACATCCTACATCAACCATGGCCAAAAGCAACTGTATGTCTGCAGCTGCGGTCGCAACAACGTCTAAGTGGGTCCGTTCAGCCACAGAGCTGCAATTGGCACATTTTGGAAGCACTTACAACCGTAGCTAATCAATAAAGTTACACACACAAGAGATGAAATTAGACTTAAAGCTTTGAGTTTCAGTCCTTATACATGAAACATGAGTGGGAAGCTCTTGAGTGGTTACATAACCATGATCAGCTCTGTCAGAGGTGTGAATGAGACAACATCTGTTCGACCACCAAGCCACAAGGACAGTCTGGGCAGTCATTAAAATTTAGAGAAAAAAACAGCTTTCCTTTGAGGTACTGAGAGGCAATTGATTGGTTTTATGATTAATGTGTGTGCATCATATGTTGCAGCACTGCTGGTGCCGATCTAACCCTGTTGAGCTTGTAGGAGATTGAGGGACTGGCGTGTTGGGCTGCGCTCATCAAAATACCAAATGAGGATAAATCTTTTGGAAGAATAGCCACGCAATCCCTCTCTGAGAGGCAACAAAAATTTGTAGAGACAAGTGCAGAAATGTTCATTTACATAATACCTAAAATGATTTGTCTGCTCACAGTATGTCAAATGTAATACCATGTCTTTGCACCTAACATTCTCTTTCAGATTGCCTGTAATCTGTGTGTATAAACAATCCTTTATGGTGATTGAAAAACAAGGTAATGGGTGATCTTAGAATTTGTCAGGGTGATCCTATTTGAGTCCAGAATTAATGAGCTCTTTGATCCATAATACCGTGATTGACTGTGGCACTTTAACCTAGGGCTCATATGTCTTCAATCGACCTGCAGCCATCTCATCACATTCACTTCAGAGGGGATTATCTGGTGTGAAAAAAAATGGAAGTGTGTCAGAGGAAGAGAGAGGCAGCCCTCTGCCACTATGCCTCACACCGTGCACAGGAGTGGTGCAGACTGTAATGAATGAAAGAGGAAGAAAATATTAAAGAACAGATATGTTAGCACCACTTTGAGGTGTTTCCGAAGTTACCAAAGGAATCAGCTGAGCAGTAGTGAATCTTTATCCTGTGTACAGAACACATCTACTGAAACATTATGTTTTGTTTCATGCCACTGTGGACGTACTTTCTAAAAGCTTGTATTATTTCATCAAAGTTGCGCTCAAGGTATATAATAGAGCATAATTCCACTGTGCAACAGGAAGGGTACTGAAAAGAGCTCAGGTATTTGTTGTGATCTGTATTCACCAAATGGTGGATAATTGAATAAGCTGTATTTAAATATCTCTCTGGTAGAAACCTTTTAACATAAGGACATTTTGTACAGTGGGTGCTTGAAGCATTATTTCTGTACTTTACAAACGGCTGGTTATTGACACAGCTGGTCAGTGTAATTAGTTTTCAATTACGGCATGTTTAGGTGGGTCGTTGATCACCGGCTCCAATTTCACCAAGTACCTCAACTGGGTTTTGCCCTCCTGTAAAGATATTCTGTACTGTATATAAGCTAACCTGAAGCATGAGCATTAGGTTGAGATGACTGGAGGAATAATATATTCAATAATACTTTGTGACCTTGTTACACTAATTCCTTTGTCTGAAACTCACGCTTTTCACAGATTGATTTGGGCAGTGAAAAGGGAAAGAATTCAAAACTTCTGTTTAAGAGGGTGGAAAAAGAAAAATCTGTTTTATAAAATGGGCAACCCAGGCTTGTGGGACACAACAGGTCCTCCTTAGACTGGAGTAGATTATGCTCAGTCACACATTCATATTCCTTCCTTTTCTACACCTGGGTGAGAATAATCTAGATGTAAAAGCTCAGTGCCCTTGTGAAGGAGATCTATTTTGTCAAACAAACCCAAGTATTTTCCTCCCAGCTTATAATTCTGCTCTCGAGTGTTGACCTCGTGGCACCGGGGTTCAAGAGATTCTAAAGCCTTTTTCAATCATCAGGCTCCCACCAAGTCGTTTCACCCTCAACTGTGAAATCCATGGTCAGAAAGGGCTGGTAGCTCCACCGGCGCCCCTTCTCTTTTGATTAGCATGAACAACTTTTCTGTGGAAAAAAGCAACAATTGTCACACTAAATCTTATTTATATGGCCATGTGAATAATGACTGTTGTTGCTAACGGCAAACCCAGAAGTTGCAGTAGCATGTTGTTGTTTCTCATGGGGGAAGGTTGAGTTGGATGGCATACAAAGTCTGGACCAGACTGTGGTTTGCATCCTGTTGCCTGGCCAGCCAGCAGTTTCCTTCTTAGCCATCATATTTTCCATATGAGGTGCCCTGTGGGTTTTCAAAATAAATAAATAAATGAAATCTTATGTTTGTATTCAGTGTTTTGTGCATCTTGTGACCTGACTGACTTTATTTGAATCATCTTGTCATATCTGCATATCCGTCATAATCTCTCAATGTTGCACTTTGAGCACAGTGTTTAAGTATAGTGTTGTTTTGGGCCTGCTTCAAAATTATGATTGATGGGGTTGGCCTGCGGTTGTTGTTTGTGTTTCTGTGAGCTGCATCTGTGGGAGTTAAACTTTGGGTGTGCAGCTAAGCTTTCCTTCCCAAGCACTTGTCTGGAAATCCGTCTTTTCTCATCTCAGAGTACAACAGATAGAGGAGGTGTAAGCGGAGGATGTGACAGAGTGAAAATACAAGGTCTGGGAGTGGAGTGCCCGGCAGATCTTCTTAATGTCTCTCTTTTTTCTCCCCTTTCTCTCCTTCTCGTGCTCTAAGCTAGGTGGGTTTCTTTTCACGCTTTATCAATTTGTCTGACAGTGTATTCCCATAAGAAGGGCTATCTTGTATGATAATGATGACAGTATCCAAGGACCACACACTCACATTCAGGAAAAAGGAGCCAGAACCATGTTGCTTGAAATAAAACTGGAATTGAGGTCCTCTTTCTTGCTTATGGTTTCACTTGGACAATGTGAATATCCTATTGAACTTGTTGATGAAAGCTGATGTCCCTCTATCATAACATTGTCAGAGAAACTTATAAGCAACATGTTCACCATTTGTGCAGAGCCAGCAGCCCGCTGCCAGGAACACTTTTTATGCTGTGTTCTTTTTTTTTTCCTTGGCACTCAACAAGTGGATGTGGGTATTCAGGTGTTCTACATGGACACATATAACAACTCCTGCTGGCTGCTTTGAGGCTATTGTAAATAATTTTAGCAAACCAGGGCTCTCGCCAGAGCCCTTGGGCATGGAGTAAGAGATGGGATTTCAGATACTGTGTTTAAAAGAAACTTTAAATTTTATTACGGCAACAATTAGAGCATATAAGATCACCATGGATTTACCTTTGGGATGGAAATTTTAAAATGCACATTACTAGGATCGGGCTGCAGGAACTTATGCAAGTACAGGTGTAAATCAAAATTAATTTAAGTCAGTGAGGGTTTATTCTGAAATTTTAAATATGTAAATCTTGGTAATCACCATAATTGTTTTATGTTTACAAATGAACAAATCACAGTACAAATTGTTTTCACATTGGTGTAGCATCCAGAAATACGTAAAATGTCTCGAAAAGGTCTTTGAGAGGATAGATGACAACAGATGAAAGCTTTAAAAATATATTTCCCTTGTTCAGTTGGTTGTGTTATATATATTTAACATTTACAAGTCTCTGTGTGTTTCACAAGTTTTCATAATTAGAGTTAGTATTGGAACTATTACTAATTATTACACAGAGCAGCCAGCACTGGATTCAATAGACATAAGATAGACTCCAATCTGTCTTTGGGTGTTCTGTCCAGCCTACTCTGACATTTTTCAATTCATCTCGTTAAAAGAATGCTTATTTTTCTGGTTTGTGAATCATCACGAAATTTATCAAGTTTAACATGAGGGTGAATTGCCCGCTTGTATGAGCAGATGTTGATCCACAACAATTGCATTCAGTTGACTGGATTCTTTGTAGAATTTGCTGTCATAAACACACAATTATTCTGGGCCTTTACCTACTGTTGACTGAAATATGGACTTAGCTGAAATCCATCAAAAAACAAAAACATCACTTTCAGTGGTTGTAAAAGAACCACATTTTATAGTCAACCATCTCTGTAAAACAACTTTTAAAACAGAGGGTTTCTATCCACTGCTGGTCTGTGATAAGTAATTGTCTGTCATTACTGAGACCCACCCCTGAGGAGCTCCTAGGTCCCTTCAGACGGACGGTGACAGGTGGAGCAGGAAGAACACCAATTCAAACCAGTAACTACACAATACACTACACACAGCAGCCCAGTACCCCATCTCCACTACACCTAACAGTCCTTATCAGGATGCTCCAACCAACCCTCAGAGCTCGCTAAACACATGTCATGAATCTCTGAATTTAGTACACAGGAGTACACATAAACAGTAACCACCACTAATGTACATTTGTGTGGTGGAGTTTTCAATTTGCATTTAGATTTCAGAATCTTTTCCACAATTCCTTTATTTTCAACCAGAGTCCTCATGCCCCATCAGCTCTTTTAGATTTCTCCCTCAAAGCACAGGAAAGTTTGACCAACAGGTACCCAGGTGATGCCAGGTGAAGTGAAAGTTTTTTGGCTTGTGTGTGTAATGGACTGAACATAATTTCTAAACTTAAGCCCTGACTGAACGCTGGTCCGATTTGGTCTTCAATCCCACGCCAATAAGATGTAGACTAAATGCAAAATGTAAAATGTCTGGGATATGAACAGTTCCAGCTCAAACAGATACAGTGTACTCTGCAAATGATAAATAATGTACTAGCCATTGAAGTTTAAGAAAAGCGCATTAAATAAAATAAATATTTTATAATTAATTTCATCATTAACATGGCATAAAATAATTTAACCAAAGCTATAAATTCACTATGAAATAGAAATAACATAACAAATAAATAACAAATAAATAGGCCATTTCATGTCTACAGTGCTGCTTGCTGATGTGGAACTGACAGATATTAATAACTTGGCAAAAATGAGACTCTGTGAAAAAGTTGCAACCTGCAGTTTTTGTTTTATAAGACTAGGCATTGACAGTGTCTCATATGGATTATACAGTATATATTGCCATTAAAAAGTATTATACAGAGACAGTTATTTATTTGTGTGCTTTTCAACAATATACATCCATCATTAATCTCTGGCTGAAAATGTCAGGGGGCCCAGATATTGTAAAGATTTTAAATCACCTCTTGAAAGAACTTTTAGGTGAAGTTTGAAATTTTACCAACTTTCCTAGACTCATTTTTAGTCAGGCTAGCAGCATGCTCAAGAGGGAATGTAAATGTGGCAGGTCTGTTGCCAGTTAGTACACTCTGTACAGCTAATTTATGGTTCCTCCAGACAATAAATCCTATTAAATTTGGTGATACCATGAGTCTCTTGTGCCACCCTAAAGCTGACATGTTTGTCTTTTGGTGAAATCTTGAAAACATGAATAGAACTGCCAGTGAGAAATGGTGCAGAGGATAAAACCCAGCAAGACTCTGGTAATTTGACTCTCCTTCCTTAAATACAACTTGATGGACTGCTGCGTGAAATCTGGCACGTGCTCTCGCCCTCCTCCAGTATGAACTGTAGTCCATTTCATCAGGACAAACTTTCAAATACTTTGGTTTATGACCAAATACCTGCAAAACCACATTTCCATCAGCCTAAATTTGTGTTGTGTTTGAGTGTTAGATGTTAACATCATAAATAGGGCATGTCAGCATGCAGATGTTAGCCAACTGGCTCAGAACACCACTTATCCATAATTTGGCCTCCACAGAGCTGCTAAAATGGCTAATGGGTACAATTCAGATGGGTATGTCAGCAGCAAACCCTAGCAAATGTAGAATAAGTTAGCAACTAGCTGTTGAATTGTTGAATTGTAGGACTGCAGAGAATCTGGTTTCATTTATCAAGAGATAGCTCCGGTCATTGATGATATTGTAGGCAATTGTGCTACTGCATTAGCCAAATAATACATAATGAGGTAAAAAAAAAAAAAAAAAAAGAAAAAGAAAAAAATAGAGAGCTGTATATGGTCAGGCTGAGCTGTGAGTGCACCTCCCCATAGTAGTCAAAGCGTGGGCCAGCTGGAAAGATCCAGGTATCCCCTGCCAAACCTGTCTCTATAAACAGGATGTTCAAGATAAGCACAGTTGATTTGATTTCAAAGTACTACTGAGGTCTTGTGTTGGCTCATTTCCAAACACTAACTAAAACTGTGGTAAGAATAAAATATCAATCCCCTTTTGGCCAATGTATAAAACACCTTCCACTTCAAATAAACTGTCCATGGCATCTAGGGAATACAGCAACAAGTTCATACCGTCAATAGCATACACTTTGGGGAAGTTTAACGTGTTTCTGACGGTAGATCTTACAGACTCAAGAAACATCTAGGTTGTATTGCACAGACCCAAGTCTCCGCGAATAGACAGAACAGACCTGATCCATGCTGCAGGCTGGGATAATACCTTTCGATTGAAATCTTTGACTCTCAAATCCTGGTGGTTTTTGATTACATGCCCTCTCACTGTGCTTGCATTTCCTTCGAGTTTTGGGTGTCTGGTCCTTGATACCCGCCCTAAGGCAACATAGATAAAATGAACCATTACCCACAATTTGATTGAACTGTCAGCTCCAGCTCTCTCTCTCTCTCTCTGTCTCTTTTGACAGCCTGACAGTGTTGTGTGTTTCTTTCAGTCCATTTATGTTCCAACAATCTCCTGTATATAAAGGAATATAAATAAAAGAAACAAGGTTCTGTGTCCTCTATTATCTATTCATTATAGAAAACATGATTTAGAGGCCTTGCTGTTCGTCTGTAGTGATAATGTCTGTCTTTTTGTGTGCTTAACTCTTGAGAGGTAGGCCATGCTGGTGGGTCAAGCTCCTCACCATGTTTGATTAGTTCAAGTGTAATCATTTTTGGAAATAAGCAGTGTTGTTGTCACATGGTGTGAAAACCTTTCACAGGATTTAGACACAATTAAATGAATCCATAAGGGGAGTAACAGTGCCAGAATACATGGGTCATCTATACCAAAGTGTTTACATTGAAATAAGCCATTACCGGACCTCTGACCTCAATAAATCAACATTTTGCACATTCATCTGCTGTGTGTAGTGTTGAGATCGTGGGCGCCCAAATAGCTATTTTTCCTCTGATGGAGATTTGATGCTATAATGGTTTTCTCAATTGTTCACTCATTCTCTGAATCTCTGGCTCATTTCAAACTCTAGTACAGGCTACAAACACAAAATGCAAAACTCTACATCTACATTCAGTAATTTCTGAAAATGTTTTCTTTATCAAACTGACTACGCTGTGATATGAATAGATCTTTATATGCTTTTATAACGTGTTCAACACAAAAACACTACTATGAATATCTTATCAGCGAGTTTATGCACATTTGCATTTTCCAACCAGTTGTGAGGACTTTGAGTACAGTTAAGTATATTTAAATGTTTTATTTTGAAATAAATAAACACAAATTCAGTTCAATATAATTCAACACGGTGAAACAAGTTGATTTTATGAATGTGAACGCAGATGAATAAAGTATAGCATTGCTGATTGGTTGTATTTGGAAAGGTCAACCAGATTACACTTCTTGTATAGTGTTTCAGCGGTGTTGTGAAATTAAGCGGATGTGATTAAACACTAGTTTTACGGAGGCTTGGTATGTGGTTTGTTCTTTGGTGAAATCTAGCAACATTTTAAGATTTTGTGTTGCCAACTGGTAAATGGCATTGTGATTTACTGTTACCTTCAACGAACACAATTTTAATGTTGAGATGTTGTACCTTATGTGAGACCTGTGTGCAGTGGTTGTAAAAGGGTGTAAATCTAGATTTGAAAGCTAAGAGGAAAGCAAACTGTGTTTGCAATTTTGCAGACTTGGTTTAGAAACTCATGTACCAAACATGAGTTTCAGGTTCGATGTCGCATTTCTTCAAATTCTATTGTGTCAACAATTGTGAAAACTGTGTGCATTTTGTCATGGGAATGCACACAGAAGGAGTTTTGACCTCCGGACACATGTTAGCAGATTAATCTGTGTTTTGTCCATCTGGATAGAGGTTGGCAGGTATTACCACAGTTTAGATTTCCTAAGCAGAATAACAGTACCGCTCAAAAGTGTATTAGTGTGTGTCCCTAAGTGTGTACTCAAACAGCTCATTTCAGTACTCCATAAGGCAGAGTAGTTGCAGTTACATACCTTAGCTGGCTCTGATCTCCTGCAGCTCCTAACACCAGACAGCTCCATTCATCTTCATTCCCAATTCAGACCTGGTGCTCTGTTTTCCATCCCTTCATCTGTAAACATCACAGTAATATGGAACCCCCTCTTGAGAGAATTGATTTTTTTACAATCTGTACGGCAATACAGCAGCCTCCTAAAGTACAAGGAAATTGCACAGGCTATTAGTGATTTATTCCATGCTTTTGTCGCACGTTTGCAGCATATTGAGTTACCAGTCTGGAATTGAAATTCGCCACCAAATGTGATAATAAAATTTCTTGATTGGCTTGTAATATTTCTAAAGAGTGAAACATCATATCCTTGTTTAAATTAAATTCAAGGCAACCTGTTTTCCACTTGTCAAATAGCAGGTCTACCGTAATTTAAATTCAGCCCTCCAAAATGTTTAAATTTTAGCAGCATGGATCAGGTAAACAGTGCTGCAGAAGAGGAAGACTTGAGTCAGGTTTTCAAAATAAAAAGAACCGCCACAGCACTGCCTCATTTAAATGTGTATTCTTGCACTCATACCCACAGAATATTTAAAGATATTGAATGGTCCAGGTTCAATGTACATCTGTATGGGTGCAGCCTGTATTGACAAAGTCAGTAGCACAATAAGTAAATTAATAGCGTGTTCAAGCTCACGTATATAGCCACTTCTATGGGTGGGCTTTTTTAATATACTGTGCCACTGATTTGAATTCAAGCCCTATCATTAAAAGAGAACCGTGTAGAAAGTAGGCCGCATATTTTCTGATCTTTATCTTCTGAAAATTGAGCCAAGTGCTGGAAGATTATTCACAAGTGGCAACAGAAGGACAAATCAAATTCCACGTCTCCATCCTCCTGCTCTCATTTTATATAACCTCATTATACTATGCCTTGTAACACATAGTTAATACGTATGGAATGTTTGGCGCATGTCGTCAAAGTCTTACAACCAAGTCTAGAGTTTGAATCAGTATAATTCTGAAAAGTTGTTCTAGTTCATACCACGTCCAGTGATGAAATCTCTTTCATTACAAGTAAGTATTCTCCTTTTTCTGTCTTTGGGATCATTTTCATGGCTGTCAGGCTGAGGTCTGTTTCACATTTCTCCTGATAAGTTCTCTCAGGACTTGTCGAAGGGAAGTCAAGGTCTCTTCCTTTTCCAACTCCATTGCTTAGCATACTTTTCATCTTTATCCATATGTTGCATAACATTAGCCATAATGGGAGATGAACACCTGTTGAGTACTCTCTTCCAATATCTCATGGCTCTCTTGTCCACACCAGAAGATTGCTCTCTGAATGTGAATCTTTTGGGATCATCTTATATCTGATGTATTCAGAAGAGTAATGGCACTTCTGTCTGCTCTGAATCTTATGTAGGTCTTCCCACCTCTCTATGATCTCTGTTGAAGTCATTTCTATATTAAAAGTGTTTACCTTTAGCTCAGGAACTGTTTACATCTATATGTTACATAGCCTTCAAATATAGGTCTGAAATTCAGAGTTTGGAATAAGGCCTGTGATATTCTATATTTTGTCAACAAATCCCATGGAAGACCCAGCCAATGTGTTTGTCCATCTCTTGATATGTTCCAGCTTCCTCAGCTTCTCTGTTATATTCATCATAAAGTCCATTAGTTCATAGTGTAGATGTAGATCTTTGGCAGTTCATCATAACTATATTGTTCATTTTTTTAAATAGTTCCTTCATTTTCTAAAACAGTCAGGAGCTATGGTTGTAGCATGCATGATTCAGACATGGGTAAACTGTGCATTTAATAGGGCCTTTTTTCAATACATGAATATGGTGCACTACTGAGCATTTGCAGTCAATAGGGTGGTGTGTATTCGATCAACTCAACTCAACTGGTTTTTGGACAACAATAGAGCTTTATGCCACTGGAATGAGCTATATAAGGCTTTGGCAATGCACAGAATACTTTATTGTTGGTTTTTGTATTTCTAACAGATTTACTGACTAAATGTTGGAAAATGCAGAATATCACCAGACTTTACATATATAAAACATAACTAAAGTAATCTTATTTCATATGTGGTTGTAAATCCTTTGCAGTGTCTGCACACAGTTGTATTTTCTCTGTTGATGCTCTGCCAGGCCTGTACTACTGCCAGCTTTTTCCCTTCAGTCAGGTCTTTAGCACATGAAATACAACTGTCTAAAATCCAAACATATTTAAATGACAATGATATAAAACTGAAAAAAAAACAGCAAACTCCCACATTTCAGAGGCCAGAACCAGAGACTGTTCGACATTTTTACTTAATAAATGGATTGAGGTCAGATGACTGACTTACTAAATCAAGAATGTCGCCATGAACAAATCAAAGTTTATTTTGTATGTTCAGGCCACTGTCCACTGCCCTAAACTTAGAGACTTGTGTATTAAAAATGCTATGAGTCTTTCAATTTTTCATTTCAAATACCATGTGCCCAAACAATGAAAATGATGCCAGTCTCACTACTTTCTGACTGCAGTGTAATTTATTACAACACACAAAATTCATATACATTATAGTCACAAGTCTAATATATTCTGACTTTATATACAGTATAATGTTGCTGTGGTTTGATATATAATTGTGTTGTAAGTCATCTGATCAATATGAGACCAAATCAATATCTAATTGAATTGCAAAATGTACAATCAAAACCTAATCATACTGTGAAATCCTGTCAAATTCCACCCCTGCAGTCACTCATAGCTTTATGTAAGGACCCAGTACATTGAGGATTCAGACAGGCGACAGCCAACATCCCTGAATTATTTTAGGCCCGGCCTCCTTTATTCCTCTTCAACTTGTGGCTAATCCCTGCTGGAGCTTTGCCTAAAGCCCCTGGTCTAATAAAAACAGAGCTCTGACTGACACGGGGGACTGACCACTCTTCTCAAGTTAATTGAATGCTACAGTTATAATAGCATAGTGCTCAACCTATCCCCCCCACAAATACACACACTTGTGCATGTGCGCACATGCCTAAAGATACACAGGCATTAATGGGTTGGAAACATAATTAAGGATATATGTGTAGCTTATATGTACAGTATCAACACAGACACAAAATCTCATACATCACAGTTTCACTTAATAGGCAACCACTCTGTGATTTATAAAGTGCAAATCTGCTGGCGATGATAACACTCCTGTCTTCTAAACCTCTGCACATCCTTAGCTGAACATGTGAGAACAGTTCTGAGGTTAGATGTTCACATGGCTATGTTTAATAAGTTAGGAGAAAATCCGAGAGATGTGCCTGAGGGTGGAAATCATTTTCCCTTTTTCAGAAAAGGAATTTTATCTAACTTGTCCACCAATCTGTGTTGTAATTGGCTTCAAGATACAAACAAACTCCAAACACCTCTCTTGGAGAGCAAGGCAGTCTTCATGGAACTCACTTGTTAAGTATATCCAGGGGGTGTATTGAAATCCTCAAACCAGCCAACATTGTGAGTATTGGGTATATGATTGCAATATGAAATCCAGTATATCAAATACTTACATGAACATTTTGATGTGCCTCTGTTTGGACATGCTGCACATGTAAACCCTGATTAAGAACAGCCTATTAGCCTGTGGAAAATAGGCTAAGGAGTAAAATCTGTTATTTTCAATGAGTAGTTAGGGTTTATTAATGCAATGATGTTAGAGTAATGGCCATATGTAACTGGACAGTAACATAATTTCAATATCAAACTTTGAATTTGCAGCCAAATGCAGCCTTGCCATGTCCAAAAGTGAGTGCAGCAAATGGATTTACATTAGGACCCCTGTTTCTGCACACATGGAAATAGCAAAAAGAAAAAGAAAAAAAAAAAAAACTTCTCCTAGGGCACTGATCCAATCTTAGTCAAAATTTGGGATCCAGCATCTGTGGATTTACATAGCTAATACATCGCTAGTTCCCGATGATCAATTTTGCACCCTGGTGAGTGCTGCTGGCAGCTGTGTTGTTACTACTTCTACTGCCTGGAAATGAGCTGGAGCTGTGAGACCAAGTCATACAGCAACTAAACTTGGTAGGTAGCTTTCAAATCTCCCTCACTGATAATCTGATACAAAACAGAACAGTGATAAACTACTACTATGCCACTAACTTCATGGTTAAATAACAGAAACAAAAAGTTTCCATTCCACTAATTCCTCTTGCATTGGTTGTTAAGCTTTCATCCCTTCCATTTTGCATCTCTCACATTTTTTACTTTTTAGTAAATGGCTATTACATGTTTGCATATACAAACCTTTTGCTACTACGCCTAAGTTTCACAAAACTGTTAATAAAAGCAGATGATATTTGCTCACCCCATCAGCTGATGAAGACTGAGAGGCATTCATAGAAATTAACAATGCAGCTTTCAAATTCTTCAAAAACCTGGCTTTGCAAGTGTGTTAACTGAACGGCAGTGCATTCAACACATTTTCAACACAGCCTTAGGAATACATACAGGGCATTTTGAATGCAAACATAACAGTTTATATGAAAAGTGTCAGTGTCAAGTCAAATGACATCCAAGTATGTTTTGCATGAGTTGCATATATTTACATATATATATATATATATATATATATATATATATATATATATATATATATATATATATATATATATATATATATATATATATATATATATATATATATACATATATATGTATATATATATATATATATATATATATATATATATATATATATATATACATATATATGTGTGTGTGTATATATATATATATATATCAGGACAGAAGCTGTGAACACATTTTGTAGGGGAGAATGGCAGGATGTGTTTGGAAAATCAGTGGAAATTGGCAGCCATAATGGAGACAATTTGAGAACCAGTGAACCTCTCATGGGAATAGTGTTTCATTATGGCAATCATCAGTGTATCATGATGTGATCTTGTCCTCTGGCTTTGTCGAAGCTGAGACTGAGACTGTATGGAGACTGCAAGTTGGAGAACTAAGTTAGGCCCCAACCTTTATATGTGAGCAGAAAGCATAAAAAGCTAGACTGTCAGTTGTATAACAACTGCTAGAGAGGGTATGTACTGATTTAAACCATAAACAGACAGCAAGCCCTATGAAGTGAAACACATTAAAGGGGAAACAAAGGAATCTGTAATTGGGCAGTATATAGCATATTATAAAACAAATTAAGATTTAACTGATGCCACGAAAAGTGATTATCAGCCGATCTGTCAACCTCACAACAGTACATGAAGAGAAGGACTCCCCCAGGATACCTGCTAACAGCAATTAGTCATGTAGAAGGCTATGTTCAGGGGTCTAAACCCAATAATCCTAAGGTCATTAACAATGGCACAGAGCATCTGGAGGCTCATAATATTGAAGAAAGCAGACAATGAGGAAATAATCCCAGTTGTGAGGTATAATTGATTAGAGGTGACAAATTCAAGACCTTTATTTTTCTGTTAGGATAAGTGGGTAAGAGTTCCAGAAAGATCTTAATATATCCCCATCTACCAGCAGAAGAAAAAAAAACAGTATAAACAGCCTCAGGTTACCAATGCTGGAAGGTTTATATACTAATCATATATTCAACATATTTCCATAGATTAGCAGGTTTTGGAGGAGTGTGAAGCCATATTTAGCAATGCTAGAAGCATGATTCTAGGGAGGTCAATGGCTGATCAGTCAGTCCACCACTTAAGTCCCCAATGAAATATCTCAACATCATCATCATACTGAATTTTCACGAAATTTTACAGATATTCATGGTGCACAGGGGATGAATTCTGTTGACTTTGGGTATCCCCGACTTTTCCTGTGACATGACCAAGGGGTCAAGGATTTCACTTAACCTGTAAAATATCTCAACTTCTACCATGTGAATTGGCATAAAAGAATTGTTAACTCATTCATGATTCCCAGATGATGTGTCTTAAGGTTGACATTCTTGGTTTTGAAATGTCTTAGCAACTGTTGGATGGATTGCCAAGAAATTTGGTAAAGATATTCAGTGCCCAGAGGATGAACCTTCATGAATCAGCAGTTATCTAATGACACAAATTTTGTTTCAGAGTCATGTTCTCCAGAGGACTACAAATGAATTTGGTGATCCTAGACTTTTCCTCTACAGGCACCACAAGGTTGACAGTTCAGAACTAAATATCTCAACACCTGTTGGATAGATTACAATGTATTTCGATACAGACATGGTATTTGTGAACTTTGGTGAGCCCCTGACTTCCACTTCACACCTTCACGTCAAAAGTTCAACTTGTCAAATGCTTTGGTTTATCTATGTAACACTTTTGTTTTCTTTATGGTGAGCATTGCAGTCTCACAGAGCCACTGGTGGGCTGTAAACTCTTAAGTCCTGTTTCTTTTCTTGTTTAGGTTATTTTTCATGGATTTCAATTTATGTTTGAGTTAGACTATAGATCAGCATTCATCTGTGAAAGGAAAATAGACTGTAAGACTATAGATCAGCATTCATCTGTGAAAGAAAAATAAAAACAGCATTTTTGCAAGTCCCCTTTTTATGAATGCCTTCATTATTGTCAATCAATGCCCACCGTGGCTTTTGAATTTTGTATCACTGGAAGCCATTGCTGATAGCTCAGTATTACTTTTTGACAAGGGAAAATTGTTTGTATTTTTTGGAAAAGAAATATAACTCTAGCTGGCTAGAAATGGATGATGCACGGCCTGTAACAAAAGGGAGGAAATTGAAAGTTAGAGAAATCCTGACAAGGCTGATTTGTTTTTATCATTGCCTGAAGCCTTGTTCGGTTGACTCAAACAGGTTCAGAAATGTAAGGGCTAAGTGGGGACAGGGAGACGGGAAAAAGAAAACTGAGAAGGTCAAAGGAAGATGAGGCACAGACAGAGTACATACAAAGGGAAATGGAGGTAGATATTGTAGTAAAATCCGGCTGAACTTGTGCTGTATATGGTGACGTAAACATGACCCTGAAATTGAAATAAGGAGTATGTGTACAAGCAGCACATTTTCTGGAGCTGTACATTTTGGTGACTCTTAGCAGTAAGCCCTTCCAAAAGATAAATTCACAGATACATTTGCAAATCACTCCCACAGAGATGAAATGGTCAGCTGTCATACCAAATGAAAAGAGAAAACTTTGAGACATTTTCACTTTTAATAACATTAATTATGCAGTCATCCTCTAGCTTTGATAATGCCATCTCTTTCATAGGTATTCTTGGGCCCCAAGTGATTTTTCAGGTCAGGCCTCTCATACTGTCAAGGTGACAAATTGGAATATAGCTATTTTCCAAAATGTTTCACTTAACATCTGATGGAAAATACCATAATAACGTATATTTATTAGAAATAAAAGAGTGTATGTGTATTTATTTATTTTCTTTTTTTTTTTTTAAAGCCAAGGCCAGAGCTTGCTGCAGGTGCAGTTTTACATAAACATCTTAACAGTAGTAGTCATGATAAAGAGACATACAATTCAGTGTAAGTTAAGTAATTTTCTTGCATGTTCTACAAGGATACAAATACATCAAAATACTTATTCTCAAAACAACTCACATTCAAAAATGGCATGAGATTCAGTGATGACAACCACTTGTCAATGAAAATAATTCTTTCTTGATCTTGTTGAGATCTCCAAATATCACTTCGGTTACTAAGCTAACATAAGCTAACTAACACAGTTTCACGGATATTGATATGTGCTGAAAAACATTGCAGAAATTCTGACTGCTTTTTACTATTAGCTAACATTAGCTGTTGGTCAGTATTTGAGTTAACACAGCTCCAGCTGTGTAGCAAGAAACGTACCTGTACAGTTAGCCAACGCTAGACCTTTTATCCACTGACAAAATCCTGACATTGTTCGTGTTTTTAGGCCTTTGCAGACAGTATTGCACACTGACCATGGCAACATAGTTGATAGTTTCATTTTAAGGTTTGGCTAACTAACAGAATCAATGTTGATCTAAGTTGATTGCAGGTAAGATCTAAAAATGAGAAGTTTGGCAATATTAGTCCTGTTCTTGATATTATGAGGACAGTTGGGTGCAGTGAGGTCACAGTAATTGGACATTTTAGGTAGTCACTGATGTAAAGCACAAATGTAAGCACAAATCTGCTCTACTGCTTCTCAAACTAACTAGTTGACATGTTGGTTAAGTGTCAGCCATGATGTTGTAACATCCTGTCTGTTCATGTGATATTTCTTGTTTTATTTTGATATACTCATCTGTCCTGTTGTTTCAGTTTCCTGCCTTGTGTGTTCTCTGCCCTTGATCAGCCACACCTCCCCCTGGTGTTAGTGTTACCCATGTATACTGTATACTTCTCTGTTTCCCTTTATCCCTTGTCTTTGTTCCCTAGTGTGTTCATAGCTCTCTAACATTCTTTCCTAGTGTTTGTTCTCATGGTTATTGACTTTGATTTGTCTCAGTTTCTGGATTTTTGCCTGCTCCCTGTCTGCCTTTATTAGCCCTGATCGGACTGCCTTCCTGTGTATACATTTTTTGTTTATCTTTAGATTTTGTATGGTTACCCACCTGCTGTGTGTCTCTATTCCTACCAGATTTGTAACAGATGTAGGTATAGTATCAGAGCAGAGCAGATGATAAATGTCACAGTATTTGTAGCAATTAGTTAATTATACCTCAGGATGAAGCAAGCCAGTCGAGACATACGCATTCTCAGGGGAAAATTACTGCGACTGCATCAGCCATGTTGTTAGTGCCGTTAGTGCATAGTTAGTATTCACTTTGTAATGTCTTGCAGTTTTTAATCCAGTGAACGGCTGAGAATATCATGTTGTCCTTCTGTTAGGACCAGCTGCTGTGACATGGTCACGTAAAAGCTGGTAAATACACTTTGCTTAACTGGATTATCTGTAAATTCATTTTTAATGGTGTAAGATACAAGCAAGACAAGCAAGTATCCTGTTTTTATGTTAAAGTACAATTCCATAAAGTGTTTCCCTCTTGTTCCAATTTCCTCCTTACTTCTTCCACAGTTTAAGTCGTAGATACCAGATATGTCCATTTCAATCATTAACTGCTATTGTCACAATTCATTTTCACTCAACTTAATAGTAATTCTCACCTGCCAGATGCTGCAAGATGTTTATGCCAATGCGTAAAACACCTTGTATGGCACATTTTTATACAAAAGTATACAACATATACATAGCGTCCATGACTCCTCATTTTCTCATCAACAACATTCACCATCAGACCCACACAGAATTCAGCAAAGCTGAATTTAGGCACAAAACACATTTCTGTGAACAGAAGCTGCAGCTGAGGCAGATTTCTTACTTCTGTATAATGCTATTGTGTGGAGTTTGTCTGTTCTATAGGAATAATGCAGACATTGTGTCAAAGACTGAATTGCTACGATGTAACACATTTAGTCTGAGGTTCTGCCTGCTGCTTGAACTGTGTATTGTGCTTTTTTGTTGTGTCATGCTGTTCTGTTCAGTCATTGGTTGTGAGCACATGAAGAAAGATGTACTGCTTTGTTTGTCAGTACCTTTTATTAACAAGTATAAAAGGTGCATTAAATGTCATGTTTCCATGATGAATGCCTCCCAAAAGCAAAAAGCCAATTAAGTCCTTCCCAGAAGGTTACGTTTTCCATAGAGGGGGCCTGAAGGAGAAATCAAATTCCAGGATACTGAATCCCATAGATCCTGTAGAGGTTGTCACCCACTGATTAGTTCTTGTGTCTACGTCCTTAGTGCCAGACAATAGCCTCCCTGCAGTGAATAATTAAGGTTTGCCAGCACTATGTTTTCCCTATTCCCATTGCAGGATCACTTAACACTCTACTCCTCTAAGGATGTAGGTCTCTGCACGTCATTAGAGGTTTTACTTGCTGAGATGACAGACATGTTGAGAGATGTGTTGATGAACTTTTCTTAGCCACCCTGCTGACTTCACTGCAGTACAACTGAACTTCCACTTAACAGGTTTGACAGAGATCTTAAAAAGAAAACACACCTTCCCATTTGAGCCAAAACAGAAGCTTATGCTACTCTGACAAACAGTATGAACAGCCTGAGGAAAGCAAAGACAGGCAAAACCTTACACGAGTACATTTAAAACAGATACTTGAACACAAGACACCATTAAAAACCTTGATGTAAGATAAATGTTTGAAGAATCTTAATGAGAAAGAGAAAGGAAAGGATGAATATAGAGAGCTTAGCTGAGTAAACATGAAGAGTACTGTATTTTTCTGCTTAGAATTTTTTGCAAGCTCATTAGGTATGCCAGCTAAATGACTGACAGTAGTTTACTTTGCTGGGGCCTGATGACAGAAAATCAAGATTTCCAGCACTTCTGCCTGTGCTTCCTTATAAAAATAAAGGCAAAACACCTCAAGTGTTAAAGCCTATATCGCCCTTAAGTCAAAACTTTGACAACCTGTCCTGCAGGGATTCTGTTCAGCAGAAACACCATATAATGTGGTTGATGACTTTGAGAACAGCCAACATGTGTGACAAAGATAGAATAAATAAATAATCATCTTTTAGTATTTTGGGGGCTCTGTACTTTAGTGATGGAAATCATTCAGCAAAACCGTTAACAGAATCTGAGGCCACTTCCACATTGCTTTAACACAGGATAACTAATAAGTTTTGAGTTTAGATGTAAAAGTTAGATAACGATGATGGTGCAAGTGCATGTAATGACTGCACTTTCAAGACGAGTACTTTAAAGTCAGATCATGCTTAATTGTAAACCAGTGGGAGGAGGTCAAAATGTGCGAAATAAAATCTAATTTTATAATCTGATTTTATGGTTTTAGTTGATCTTCTGGCAGCAACATGTTGTGCAAGAACTAAAAAACAAAAACTGCTTTTGAAGAAAGTAGATTACTTTTATCTTGTTTTGCTCCAAAATTAATGCAATAAAAATTGTATCGGTTCTAAACTAAATGGGGGTTTCTGTAATGCTGCAATTAAAGAGTACTGTTATTAATTGTGACAAGATAAAAAGAAGTGGCCACGTGGGGCCATGTGTCCAGACACCAGAACATTCTGATGTGCAATGCCTCTAATTTCAGGAATGGTCATATATCATATAAAAATAAAGGAAGGGGGGTTCCTGTGTGAATAACTGTGACTTTTCAAGTGTAGGAATTTATGATATTAAACTCACAAAATTCATGAATGAGGGGGCGTTAAAGGTGACAGACAGCGCTGGTTTTATGTCCTTAGAGGCAAGTCCGAGTCAAGTCACAAATAATTGAAGACAAGTCCAAATCAAGTATGAAGTCTGTCAGAACAAGTCTTGAGCCAAGTCTTAAATATGTAAAATCTCACAGAAGGCATGTCCCCAGGTCTCATTTCTGCAATTTACTGGGTGTATGTCTGAAAGTCTCAAATCTACAGGTCTGTTAACATTTAACATTTTTAGGCAGCCTGCTGTAACTGCAATGCAATGATGGAGAGTTATTTTGCACAATATTTCTTTTCAGAAATATGAGTCACTAGCACAAGGTTCCTTACATCCCAGTATTTCCATTTCAATAGCATTCTCGCTTTCACTGGTTACTGTGTAACTATGCACAGCTATGCATTCCATTTCCCCTCTGCTCGCAGTCACATAGAGCAGTCTTACACTTTCTTGTTGTATTTTTAAAGGGGTGCAGCAGCTCTCTTTTCAAACCTTCAAAGGCTTACTGTATGCAACAGTATAAGACATAAGTCGGAGGAGGAGAATCAAAGCGTGCTGTCAGTAAAAGCTGTTCCATGGTTTGTGGTCTTGTTTCAATTATCCTACAACACAACTGTTCTGCAGACATCAAAAGACTGGAAGTGCCGGGGTGAATCATGCTAGGGATGAGAATGGGTAGGGGTTTTGTTTTCACCCGAGACCGAGGACAGGAGGATGGCAAAGTCACGGGAGATTTACGAGCCGGTGTTCACTGGTCTTTAAGAGGATGCATAAGGGAGTGTGCTTAATGATTTATTACCTCATGCCACTGTGGAAATCAAAATGGATTTTAGAATCTGCTCAACTCTTAAATCCAGACCTGCAAGAATATGATTTATGAAAGTGACATCAGGAGCACTGTGTGTTCCACTGTGTGTCTTAGCAAGCATGTGTGAAATGGCATGTTGGCCTCATTAAGCACATTCAAGTTATGTACAGTGTAATGCTTTTTTTTTTAAATGCAAGCGTTTCATGAAATGCTATTTTCACATCTGCTATCTGCCTGTCTTATTACGCTATTAAACAGGATGAATCACAGACAAGTATCCATTTACAGAGTCAGTTATGCAAACATATAACATGGCATAACATAATAAAGATGTAGACAACTTGGGTAAAAATGTTGTGGTTGTTTGCACTGGTGGTGATGAGAATGGATTAGTGTGTCATATTTGGTGTTGTGATAACTTGATCAATTCAAAGTTTGATCAAACAAATGAAAAGCAAAAATGTTAAGCCCTAAGAACAGTCAAGAAAAATGAGACGACTTATTTGTGCCAGAGTGGGGAAAGAACCTAATCCCTAGAACATGAAAGCTGTGACGAATGTAAAGAATTAAACATTTAATAAACATGGTGATTTCATCTTAGAGGGTCTAGGCGTGGAAATGTGGAGAGTATTTACCTTCAAGTCCCTCCTCCCTTTGAAGTAAAGTTTCTCCCACTGGTGTTCAGATACTCGCTTCAAAACAAAATTCAGGCAGGAAATTGTTTCAGAAAGCTAGAACTCCAAACACAAAGTCAGTCAAGTGTGACTCACTATTATTGATCAAAAACCCTGTCAACCCCCTGCAGATATATTAAAGTTTTTTTTTTTTTTTTATTGTTCCCCGAGTTGAATTGAAACAAAGTCCTATAGTCCACCCATACAGGTGTTTTCACTTATTCTGCCTGGTTTGTCTCAGTTTGTGCATGTGCAGACTGCTATTGATTGACACTTCATTCACACTTGATTAGCTTTTTTGCACCTGTTGCGCCACAGCAATTTGCCTCATCATTCTTAGTGGTATGTGTGGCTTGACATCGTGACATCACGTAAACTCCTGCAGAGCTCCACCTAACTTCAACCTGAGCAGAGGTTTAATCAGATAGAATAAGTGGAGGCCTTGTTCAGGCTACTAGCCAAAATTATTATTATTTTTATTTTATTTAATTTTATTTTATTTTCGTGCATATCCTGATTGTATCCAGACACATTTGATTTGAAATTTGGTTTGAAATGTGACTCCAATCAGAGCTCTACAGATGCATCTCAGTCTGGCTCTGGCTGCTCAAATCAGATTGAAATGTGACACATAATGAAATGTTTTTATGGTTGGGCTGTTCCACCCTCTTTTCCCTTTTTGTTTTTCCCCTCCCTTATGTGCATTGTTTGTCCTTGTTCATTATCTGTGTGTTTGTCTCCTGCTGGGTGTGGCTTCCCGGTTCCTGCTCCCGCCAATTCTCCTGCACACCTGCTGCTCATCACCTCATCAGTGCCACCTGTGTGCTGTGCTGCAGTATTTAAGCCTGAATCCTCCCTCAACACTTTCCCAGTTCATTCAGCCAACCTTAGTAGTAATGGTGCAGACAAGCTCTCAGTTTTTCCTTTTGCCTGTTTTTGCTCTTAGTTATATGACATCCCCTGTGCTTCAGACCCTGTCCACCAGCTGCACTTTTTGTTTGCCACATCCAGTTTTGTGCCTGTCTTTTGGATTGTTCCTCACAGCCAGCTCTGCCCAGCCTAACCCAGCCCTCAGCCAGCTCCAATCATTACTCTCCCCTGCAATGGCTTCTCCCTTTACCTCCCTGATCAGATTAAAGACACTGGCTTCCCACAAAACTTTTAAATTGCTTTATGTCTCACTTCGTGTTCTGCTTTTGAAAAGAACGCTACAGACATCAAATCAAGAATGACAGTATATACGTAGTTACTGTTGTCTACATCACTACAACAGCAACCTATGGTTGGTGATGTCTGGACAGACAAATCCAATCTGATCACTTCCAAATAACAGTGCAGACTATCCAAAGATCTGATTGGAGAAACCAAATATGATGTGCCTGCAGTCTGAACAAAGGCCCCAAATAAGTGGAGAAGAATGATGACCACATGTTTTATTGTGAGGATAGTTAAATTTAAAATTAGTAACCAAAAAAGATGCATCAGTCAAAGTTAGGGTCACAGTAGTGGGACATCAGGACACAATAATTTCCAAAAGTCAGACATGCAGTGGAGAAAGAACTTAAGGAGACGCATGCACAGTTCATAAACATGACTGGCAGACACCCGCCAACACCAGAGAACATCCTAGCACAGATATCAGGTATCATCTGACAGGCTCACAGTGATTAGAAACTCGAATGATATCTTAGCTGGAAAATAACGCTATTCAAGTATCCAAAATAAAGTGACTTAAATGCCACGCAGTGTCATCTAATTACATGCACATCAACTGTTTAGGAAACTAGATGTTGACTGACTTTTTTTTTTTTTTTTCCCCAATTTGGCATTTTCCTGACACAATTAGTTTTATGTTCTTGGCCTTTTAAGTGTAGCTGTTTTTACAGCTTCAGGGTTTTGAGACACTCTTGTGTGATGATGCACTCGAAATAAACTTTGACTTGTCTCGACTTGACTTGACCTAGGGCTTCCTCTCACCTCTTTGGAAATAATTAAACTACTGAATCCAACAAAAGCTCTTACTCTGCTTGTAATCACAAGTTAAAGGATAATTCCAGTATTTTTTAACCTGTGTTGTTGTGTGGTACTTTTGCTTATGTAGGTTCTGAATACTGAATACTTCTGCCACTGAAAGTCACACGAAACCACAAAAAACTAACCAACTGAGGCAGTGGTATTACAGCACCTTCTGTCTTCTGCTTGGTAGAGTTATTGTTTTAGTAAATGGAGTTTGGTTAATATATATATTAGTGATGTTTCTGGTTATCAAACATTATCTCTGTAGAAATCCTATCCATAATGTTGTCAGACAATTACTGTAATGGTTTGAGTCTGTTAGTAGCAAAAACAATCACTTTTGTAGACCTACTTTGATGTGGACAATTGCCTATTGGATTACATAGCAGCAGTTGCCAGGTTCTTGTTTAATACTGCACCAATTTTAAAGATTTTTGTCTGCATCAATCATTTATACCCAACATGGAGAAATAAGGCCCAGGATTAAAAATGAGTGTACATGTTCCACCAGTAAGACCCATTGTAGCATTCCTTGAAAAGATAGTGGTATAATGAAATGACTAGTATGAAATCTGATTGTCAGTGTGTGCTGACAGGAAGACTGTAGAAAATGCAGTGTGCAATTTCCAGGATTAGACAGACTGACATGTAAAAGGTGGCAGAAGAAGCCGTGTGATCACTCAGAGGAAAAGAAAGATGTTCAAAGCGGTGCTGCTGTGCAGAGTGTTGTGCGACCAGTCATCCAGCAACTGGAGAAAGAAAGGTTGTCTGACTTTATTAAGCATCAGGCAACAGAATCAAATTTCATGGTGTGGTTTATTCAGCCTCATCAGCCTGTGAAAATGGCTACAACAGAATGATGTTAGCATTGCTTTATGTTTGCTGATTGTACACGCAGCTTTCAACCATGGACGTGGAGGAGCAGCAGGGCAGTTAGCAGATCCCACTGCTATCCAACCAGACCCCATCCACTCTGTCATTACCTCCATCTTCCCTGCCATCCAGTCTCCACACAGCTCTTGTGTTCCCAGAGGGACAAAAAGAAAATTTAATGTACCTGATGAGGCCATTGTTGAGCGAGAATTTATTTTTTGATCTCCTGTATCAGAGAGGAAGATTCTGCAAACAGTAACAATAAATGCATCATTTTGCAATTACCTGTGCATGTCTTCAACACAAATGGCACTTAATGGCAGCAAAGTCCTTATGAATGGACATAAAGAAGCTCAGGAGCACAAATAGATGCCAAGGAGCACCCTATGTTTGTGACTTATGTAGTCATCCCCCCTTTTATTTTTGGCTGGAAAGAACAGACGAATATTTTATGTGATGCTCATAATGTTTATACAGCAATTATGCTTTGTAGCTAAGTAATGCAGACAGTGTTTATGTGGGGCAACATGAACATGTCTGTGTTTGCAAAACACTGCAGCTTTGTTTATGTACAACAGAGTGAACAGATGATGTTTAGAACTGCAGCTTCTGGTTTGGTTCAGGAAAAAAAAAAGGCCAGTTGGTTGATGAGAAGTGATTCTCAAGTGATTTTTTTTTTTTTTTTTTTTTTTTGTAAAACACAGTGATTTTCAAGATCAAAAATGGACTTTAAAATTAGTAACCAAAAAAGATGCATCAGTCAAAGTTAGGGTCACAGTAGTGGGACATCAGGACACAATAATTTCCAAAAGTCAGACATGCAGTGGAGAAAGAACTTAAGGAGACGCATGCACAGTTCATAAACATGACTGGCAGACACCTGCCAACAGAGGTATTAAAACTGGGAAAAAGTGAAATATTATGTATATTATATGACATAGAATATGACCAGAACATTTTTGAGCCAGCAAAACCTGAAAGCAATACTCCAACTACACCCGCAATATTTTCACACATTTTCAATGCAGCACTTGAAGATTGGCCAAAAGCAGCACTTCACTCACTCGCCCACCTTCTGTCAGTTAAGTTTTTTTTCAGCACCATACTTATTTTTCTCAGAGGAATAAATGATGGAGCAGAGGAGGAGGATGTTGTATCAGTAAGTGTAATGGGACATTTAAACAACTGTTCAAAATATGCAAATGCACTTCAGTTTTGAGTGTGATCCCACACAAAAATACAGTGAGTGATTGTGTAAATTCTTGGCAGGCCAGCCAAGACAAGAAAACTCACAACTGGAGGATACATACTAGTCATCACTCTCACTCATCACCACATGGAAAATCTGTAGCATGCCTCAAAGGCACCTATTAGTAAAACTGGTTTTCAAGTGCTTATAGTTCTTCACACCTTGGCATAATGGAAAGTTAGTGACTAGAAAACCTACCACCCTCCACTGATCTCAGTTATTCTCCAACAAGCATAATACAGTAGAGGAGGTTTGAAGTGTGGATCCTAACATACAAAGTGTGTTCCTATAGTCCTGCTATCATCTTGCACATTTGCCACCTTCTGTTCATTGTTTTTGTTTTGTGACAACAGAGAAAAACCTGTAAAGCTATTTTATTGACTTAAATGTAGCAAATCAATATACAGTCCTAACCCACCTAAACACCACATTGTCTTTTCACCCATCTACGCACACTTGGTATGCAAGGTCAGTGTTAGCTCTCGGGTGCTTTGTTCACAACAGACAAAACACTTCGGTGATAAACGGGCAGTAACGAGTGATAATACCACTCTTAATAGTCTCTCATTAAAATGGGTGTAGCAATGCTGACATGGGTGCATTATGAATATTTCACCTATTTGTCACTATTACCTGGACACACAGATTGACATGTGTTACTTTACGATATGATGAAATAAAATGACACTGTTGGATACAGGACCAGGCCACGAATACAATACTGATGTTACGATGGTAAGTCATTAAACACTAACAGATATATTATAGGAATATATAATACTGGATTTTGTATGGTTGACTAAAGGCCTAAAAAGGCCAAGGAACATGTATTTAATTCTACAGGACATGTCGAAGTATATCTCCACAAGGATACAAGGATCAACTTGGCATTAATGGACTTGTCTCTGTGTTTGTGTCCATAATTAAGAATTCTCAGAGTCTGCAGGCTACATTAACTCTGACTGCACCACACACTCCATTTGTACCTTCATGCATCCATAATTCACTCATTTTTCCTACAGACTGTTCTTGTGTTGCCTTGGGCAGCACTCATATCCACTCACAGGTGTACGTGTGTGTGTGCCTGTGCAGGCTCACCCATTAGCCCACACACAGCCGCACACTCTGGCTCTGGCCCCATTTCGTGGAGTTTCTAATATCCTTGTTTTTTTCTCTCTCTCTCTTTTTGTTCTTTGTACTCTTTTTCTCTCTGCTGTGTTTTGGCCACTTATCTCTGCGAAACATTTTGTGACAAATGGGTTAAATATTCATATTCTCCTCTGCTGCCACCTCGTTCTGAACTTTCTGAACGCAGTCTCAACATTAGAATCTAACCTCAGGGGACTTTATTACTCACAACTGACTTCATGAACAGAATGGATTAATTATAACATGAAATCTTATGAAATCATTCGAGGGCTTCATCATCGCCAGAGATCAAGGGAGAGAGAAGCTTGCAGACTTTTGTGTGGGAACGTATGTGCCAGTGTATTAGGGTTTATTGAGATCATTACAGGCTCCGATGTAGGTGCAGAAAATTGAAGACTCAATAGGGAGGCTTCAAGGTTATCACTCTATAGGTAAGGCTGAAACCAGGAATGGGCAAAAAATGTAAGGGATCACAACACGAATGGGAATCCAAAGTCAGTTCTGTTCTGGTATTGGCCCAAATGTAGCACAGACTGGCAGACAAAAACTGTCAAGTCCTGAAGGCTGACACCAAATCCCTTTAATCATTCTCTCTTATACTGGCTTAAATCATAATAACTTTATAGTACACTTCATAGGCAAAGTTGCTGCTGCTTGTGATTAAATTGAGACTTCTGGTTTATTTTGCTAAATGAGAAAAGGAGTTCTGTTTTGGTATCTGTACCAAAACTATTGAAATTTAGTTTTGTCGGCACAAGCATCCGAATATTCCAAACAGTACCAGCTATATATAGCTGGTAGGTATAGCTGTAATGAATCACTGGTTTTGCATGTTTAATCCATCTTTGTTCTGTTAATGTTGCATTGTTGTATTACGCATTCACACATTTCCTGCACTTGGCAGCAGGAGATGTATAATCCCTCGTCAGTGGAGTCAAGGCAACCCCCGGTTGCATAAGAGTTAAAAAAAAAAAAAAAAAGTTGCATGCCACATTTGCATTGATGCAGCCCTCTAGTATAAAGAGTAAACAAAGTTTAATTCACAGTCTCTATTAGTAAGCAGGCCAACCTGGATGCCATCTGGCTCCCCACTTACCACTAGCTACAAATTTCTATCAGTCAATTCCCAGGAAGGGAAATGAATCACTGGTTACATCAGTTGAGCAGATGCCAGTGTGCACTACGCCTACAGATATCCTGCAGTGGCAAATCAGCAACAACAAGCAGAAACAGGAAGCTACATACATCGGACAACAGCAACAAACAATAGGATTTGCCGCAAGGAATAAATAATAATCAGATCACAGCACAATTACAGATAACCTACATAGAGTATACACAAACAAACCCAGAAATACAGGGTGAGGCAAAAAGTAGGTGAACAGCAGATTCCAGCAGCTGTCTTAATTACCCTTGAACTAAACTGATGATTAGATTATAAGCAACAGTGAAATAACTCAGCGTGACATTAAAGAACCACAAGAAGGTAGTTACATCTTCTGTGTGTGTTTCATAAAACAAAACGATACCTTTAGTCTGCTGAGATGCAGTTTCTGGTGCCTCAGAATTTGTTTGTTAGCAAAATGGAATGGGATGAAAGCAAACTTAGCATTAAAGTCTGACATAGTACTTTGTTTTGCAACATAAAAACTGTTTGTGTTTATTCCCTTTCTAGGGAAAATTTGGGTTTTGAGAAACTTAAGGCAAGTAGGCTGAACTTGTGGCATGATATGGTGTAGGAAGGAGGCAAGTCCAGGTTACATTGAATTTCATGATGCTGAGTCTATATAGTTGTGTTCCCAAAAGCTGTCCAAAATTAGCCACATTTGGATTATGTGATAGCTTTCTCAACCCATCATTACATCAATAAATTGTTTCAGCTCCAGTGGTTTTATTTTTAAAATATTTGCTCACTAAGCTTACACCATGTAGCTATGACATTGACACAAGTTACATACAAGTTGATGTAATGTAATAGGCTTCCTCTGACAAAATAAAAGCCATGTTCTGCTATTGCAGAAGATTTATTTGTACACCGCACAATGCCTCTTCTGTGCCTTTGATCACTTTATTTAAGTTACACTCAAACCTCATGTTGTTTACACCCTCTGGGTGCAAGTGCTAAATTACAACACAAAGGCCATTACAGGATATCATCTCCGATCACTGAGAGGAGACATGGGACATTAATCACTACAAAATGGTATATAACATACATACGGAAGCACAAATGCATGCAGATGTGAACACAAAGGTGGGAGTATGCCACAACAGACAGCCACACATTTGCATACACTTCTATTCACACATTTTAAGAGGAGAACTAAAGAAAAGGATGTTTTAGCATCCCAAAAATCACTGAGAGCATACATGTTTTAAGGACATGCATAATGCAGAGTGGTAAGAAAACCTGTAGTGCTCTGCTGTTGTGAAAGTGTGTGAAAGTCCTTTGTGCCTGCACAGAAATGACAAATTGCTCTTGGTTGGCAGTGTTTAAATCCATCTACACATACCCTCAAAAGCCATTGTATCTGAATATATATTTCATTTAAAATGACTTATAGTATTGACCTTCGTGCCTGTGCATTGTAACTGAAGATTAACTAATGACTACTTGTTAAATATCCCCCAATTTTTCATGGCAGGATAATTAATGAAGTAATTAAGCACACGGTATGAGTGCAGAATCATCAAAAAAAAAAATCTGGATATTTTTCACTCCTCTCTTTCTCTGTCCTCTCCTTTATTTTTCCTTTCTCTGTGATACATCACAGATTATTTCCCTTGTGTTAGCCACTGACAGCTTGCCCTAGCCAATTGTGCTGTTACTGTCCAACAAATCCATTAGTTTGGCAAAACCATTCTACAAAATAGAAACAAACCAGCACAGACCAGCTATTAAACATGCATATGAAACACATAAAAAATATTACTCTCTCCTCTTCTTTTCTGCAACATTTTGAAAATGCCCAGAGGACATTTGCCTGAGGTGAGACAGAGCCTTACTTCACTACAAGCATTCACTGCTGAACTTTATGAAGCATGCATTTCTGCTATTATCTTATAGTGTATAACACACACACTGTGTGATTTAAGTCATACCCAAAAAATTTCCATTCATTAGCTATATCCACTCATCCTTTAGAGGGCTGTGGGGAGCTGGAGCCTGTCCCAGCTGACGCTGGGCAAAGGGTGAGGTACACCCTGGATCCAGAAGCTTCTTGCTGTGAGGTGACAGTGCGAGCCAATGGAGAAAAACCTTCAGGTTTGGCCGAGGTCATTGCAAAAGAGGACGCAATAAGATGATATCATTAAAAGAGTTCCAGTCAAACCACAAATAATGTAGAACTATGTGGAAAACATGAGAGATATATGGGATTTATGTGATGAATATACACAGTACACACTGTTATGTGTGAGTCATTACTTGCTAGAATCTCTACAACAAATGCAAAGTCAGCATGAGGACCCATAGAGTCACAATGGGCACATTTAGGGTAAAAATGTGTGGTTGAAATATCTTGTTTGGAATTGAAAGCCTTCAGTAATTCTATGTAAATTCCTGTCTCTTAAATTTGTATATCTTAATCTGCCACCTATCAAACTACCACACAAATACGTCTCTTTTTTATACCAAGCCTGAAAAAATTTTTCAGCAAGAGTGTCATTAGGGGCTAGAATAATCAGGGTTAAATAAGACTTGATAACTTATTGGACTTGGAACATGACAATGTGCGTTGATACATTATGATGTGTCTCTGTAGCAGTCAAACCTGCACAAAGCATTTTCTTCATCCACATTCTCTGACATCCTGTGTAATTATGAAGTTAAGACTGCTGACTTTATGTAAAGTGATGAGAAATGAGCTTGTGATGAGGACCTTGCCTGGAGCAGCTCTGTGGATTTATGTCCTCTCTCATTCACGAAACACCCCTCCACATACAATTTAGAAGAGGGAACAGAGGGAGAAGAAGAAGACATAGAAGAGGGGAGGGAGAAAAGAACTAACGTGCTAGACGTTAATAAGAAGTTGTCACAACAGATAGTCAGACCTTATATCAGCTATGCAGAGGCTTTGGGAGATCTGCCAACAGACCTGAATAAAGCTCTGGTCCACTGGGGCTACTTGAGCTTTCATGGCCACAAAACTAAACTTCTCTGCTGCTTTGGTACCTTTTCTTCTTCTAGCACAACAAACGCTTTATCTCTACTATGACCCTGTCCACCGAAACTGTCATAAATCTCTGATTTCCAATGGTTGGCACAAACTCTGACAGTAGGTAAATTTCCCTCGTCCTGTTTTATGCACATTTTCAGCACAGAAAAACTGACTAAATATTGCCCAAAAATAAAACAGCTAATTTTAGTTTGCTAATACATGACCATGTAAAACTGAAGTATAAAATAGGTATTATGAAATATGTTCTATGTATCTGATCTGACTGTTGATCAAAATGCTGCTTAATGATGATGTGAGCAGTTTTCACAAAATAGCACAGTATATCTGAAATACCAAACTGTGATGCTAAGAGCTAATAGATTAAGTTAGCATTATTGGCTATTTCCCACTGATTTTAAGCTTTGTCAGTTCTTTAAACTTGCACAAGCTCACATATCAGACCCCATCCACCAAACCATTTTTAAACATCATACACACGTGTCCTGCTCCTGTTATTTCTTAAACACACTATTATCACTGAGGGTTTTGAGGTGCTTGGCGTTGACCGCCTTTAAATCATCTCCATTATTTATGCACGTAGGGACATTTCAGTGTACCACCTGTCATGATGGACCCCTTCCCACTTCCACAGACCTCAGGGCTTAACTCGTTGATCATCAGAAAGTTATCAGTGTTTGTATTAATACCTTGTCACATTGAACACCATCCTCTGGTCCTGGAGATATTTCTGCTTACTTCAGGGACACTTTGGAGCCTGTCAACCTCAGCTTGCTCTCTGTGCTGTGAAAAGTTGACTCCTCTCTGTTGGAATAAAAGAAAAAAAAGGGGGGAAAAACTTTTAAAGTCTTTGCCCTCCCTTGATCTCAGCTTCTTAGTAGCTAAAGACCTGTTTTTTAGCTGCTAAAACGAAAAAGTAGCATCAAAAGCTCTTCAAGTGGGTGGAAGGAAATCATTTTGTAACATTTAAAGAATTTAGCAAGGGTGGACTTAGAACTACCCTTCAGTGATGATTTCCCTTTGAATTCACAGTCTGGCAAGTATTTAGTTTTAATGCAGCTTCACTGAAAGAAAGACTGAGGAATTTGGTCAGTTTCTTTGGAAATGTCCTGGACTGATTCTCCATCGTTACCTGTCAGGTTGATGGAATCTACTTGAGCCAGTATTGTCTGATGCCCATTCATTCATCCATATATCCATCTATCTACCAGCTGTCATCATCCTCTCTAAACTGACAAAAAAAAATATATTTAGAGCTTAATTTCTGCCAGATCCTGACTGATCCAGACTGTCCCACATTGGGATCACCACCTGTTCTCTGAGGTCCACACTGGCACTCCCTCTGTCACTATCTGTCAATACACTTTCTGAAATATTACATGTTCTCATTCTGTCATGGTTTCATTACACATTAGTCATTTCTTCTGTGAGCATTTCTATGGTAATCACCAGGGACTGTTGCCACACAGACGGGCAGTCCCAGATGGGGATAAAAGCAAATTTAACTTCTAGCCTAGACTCTTAGATATTTTTTTTTCATCTGCAACTTAACCAGACCAGGTTTACTGGATGAGGGAACTCAAGCTCCACATATCTAGTAGCTCTGCGCACTATATGCTGATAAACTGTATTGCAGTTGTTTTTGCAGTCTAATTATTTTGGCATATTACTACTGAAGCCAAGACAAGTGGGTGTTGAGCTGTGTGGTAAAATGAGTATGACTCATAAAATCCTCTGAATGGGCATCTGTAGTCCAGGCTGGTTTTGTTACTGCACATACACGAGATGTTTTCCAAAGTGCTTCAGGTAAAACATTTTTGATTCATTCTATTTTATTTTTTTTTCCCTCTCCATCTCACCAGTCAAATCAGCATTTTCTGAGGGATCTCTCTAAGGGAGTTATGTTGTTTTTTTTTTTAAATTAACTATCTGATTACTATGCTATTTTATCATAATCTTACTCATAGCGTGCCTTCAAAAAATTTGGGTAAGCTCAATTTCCAACAGAAATATGTAGACAAACTGATTTATATGTGTTTACTCTCTCTAATGCATCTTTCTACCGCATGCGCACACACACACACACACATATACACACACGTTCACTTACTCATATCAAGTCCCTGCCTGGCAGACCTCCCCAGTTAACTGGGCTTGTAAATCATCTGCACAACATCAATGGAGAAACATTTGTCACCTCCAACGCCTGCCTGACTCAGCATCTCTTTAACTGTCCTCAAGGAACGAGACACGGCAAGGCACACAGGGTGTCAAGAGGGGTCAGAGGGTGAATTTTAAAGGGGGATGATCAAACTACCAATTCTGCTGCTTGCCAGATGGGATGTTATATGATGAGAGGTGAAGTGAAGAGACCTTGAACCAGAGCCCATAGATTTTATTTTTAACTGTTTTTTTTTTTCTTTGAAGTAGCAGATTTTTTCAAGTGATTTTCTCAGAGATTATTCGTGCAGAGGACAAATAAATAAACAACGTCCTCCTGCAAGGTTCAGTACTAAGGAAATCTAGTGTTTGCACTGCAAATGCTATCCTTAAGATATTTGTTGTTGTTGTTACACAAATGTTCGTATTTTTGTTATTATGTTATCATAGTAAACACTGAAAGTGATTGGTTTTGTAATTTTAAAAAAAGGATTTGTCCTTATATTAATGGTGGAAATAAAACTACTAGGAAGTTATGCAACACATTTAAAGCAAAATAAAAAAAAATTTAAATTCTGTAAATAAAATGTCCTATTGAAAAAAACGAATTGCCCACATAAGGTGATGCTGTGATGGAATCTCTACAAGGTTTATGCATTTTACAGTTTAATGACCAATTGATCATAAAAACAAGACTGACATGGTTTTGTTCATCAGTAACCCACACTGGCAAGCTAAGTGGCTCTAAGATAATATGTCCATTCTGATCCCGCAGTCATTCCCCATGACAAATCCATAGATGCCCTCCTCTCTGTCTGTGCAATTACCCCTGTGTCAGTTTTCCTGCAGTGACCTGAATGCTTAACCCGCATGGATCCCAGGTAAATTTTCCATATTAACCGCATGCTGTTTCAAAGCCCACGAAAACCGCTATTAAATCCCATGTGGCTGATATAGATGTGCTGGCTGGGATTTCAGCTCGCAATAAAAAATAAGCGATGAAGTGGAAAATTGCCATGAGTAAATAATAGTCAGGCTGAGTAATGAAGCTTGATGAAAGATTTAAAATTATCTCCACCACATGCTATTGTTTATAGATTCTTGGTGAAAAGTAGCACAGCTGTGTCGATAAAATGAAACTTTACTGATTACCATATTAGCTTACATTTGTCTGTTAGGCTATACAGCCCTGCCAAAAAACTACCTTTAATTCAAAGGGGGAGAAAAGAAATACTGAAAAACAAAGTAATTATTTAGGAAAATATATGTTTGCTCTCTTCTGCCAAACTTTTTCAAGAAAATAGCTGAAGCATGAAAAAAGTTGTAAAAATGAAGTTCCAGAACTGAAAGGAGTTGAAGTGGCAGTAGAAGAGGTTAGAGGCATTTTAGTTTAGATGTTGTCAAGTAAATGTATTTATAGAACACATTTAAAAACGACACATAGAAGTACACAGTGCACAGCAACACATTAAACATAGATGATCATACAGTCATGGTGACATTATTGGTATTCCATTTTTTATAGACTTTGAGAATTTAAATAATTTTTGGGTCATCTCACCCAGAGGGAGCATAACATTTTACTCTGAACAGCAGAAACAAGCCAGATATGTCAGTGTTAAAGGGTTACAATAGACAAGAAGAAACAGGACATGTTACACAAGTAAGAATAAGGCCACATACTCTTTTGACTGTGATGCATAATTTTTCAACAAGGCTTTATTCATCGCATAGACTGGACAGCCTTGTCAGACCGTTGATTTTATTCTAATGAATAATGGATTTAAGCCGAGAGAGTTTGCAGCTTCACCTCCTGATTCTTGCAAAGCAGCACCTGAGGAACAGCCATCCCTGTCAGCGTTTTCACCTCTTCCAGAACTGGTTCACTGCCATCGTGCGGTTTGTGAGACTGTCTGCGCACAGAGGTCATGTTCACCCCCTTTCCCGTCCCACATTGTTTATCTGTGATGTTCAGTCTCTCTGTCTGTGTCACACACACACACCCTCACCCATCCCACCCCCCCTCCTCCCTGCCAGACTGTCAGCAGCCTCAGCAACAACCAGGGTGGGATGTCTCTAATTAAACACTGGTAATGATGAGAGTGTGTAAGAGGAGGGGGGGGGGCACACTCATTACACTGAGAACAGATGCTCTCACCAACCCCTGCCAGCCTGCCTTGATGCCCACAGTATGAATACATACATATAGATCTCTCTGTCTCTGCCCTGCTTTTAGCCGGAGCCGGCGCTCAACGCCAAGGCAGCCCACACTTTCCTTCCACATTTTAATATTTGGTCTCACGCTCTTATTGAAATCAGTTTCTAGAATTTGTATCAAAAACAATAAGAGGTTTATCTTTTCTCTCTCAGACACATTATTATTCCACACAGCATTCAGCACAGAATGCCAACCCACACTTGGCCAGGGCATTCTTTTCTCTTTTATTTATTTTTTTTTTTTCCCAGAGTCACACCCACATTGTGTTCAGCTCAAATATGAGTGCACTCTGGTGGGGTTGTGAGGTGCAGCACAGCGTCAGTAGTCAGTGTAACAAAATAAGGTCAAGCTAAATATGTATATGAATTTAACCCCAGAAGAAGTTTGCCAGAGGCTACATCATTTTCTTGTGTTAAGAGATAGGTATAACGACTGAGTGAGGCTGAATCTACAGAGGTGGTAGAAAAATATCTTTAAATTCATTATGAAGTCTCTGGTGCAACAGTTTATGCAACATTCCTCTAGCATGGACTTATAAACTGGGACAATAGCCTTCAAAAACAACCAGGGAAAAAAATCCCTCAATACTGTAGCTTCAATTTACCATTTCATGAGGATGCTGATGCATTTTCACAAACTATTATTGATGTAACACACCTTCAGTATTATTCTCCTCCTCCTATCTGGGAATATGGCAACATTGATACAAATACATTGAAATACATTGGTATGAAAAACACCAGCAGTGAGTTTATCAGGTTGTAAACAAGCCAGCAAACCAGAATATCTAAACCACTTTATCTTGAGGCAAAAACTGAAAGTAAATATATCAAAATGTTGCTAAAGTCAGTGTGTTCCAAATCCATACTTACTCCAATCTCTGGTGTTATGACATCACTGACCACATTGCTTCTGATGTCTAACATTCTGTACAGTAGCTCCTATGAAGTCTTTTAAATATAAAAAACAAAATGGAGGGAGGTAAATGTTACAGTAAGTTCAGTTACCCTTTGAGCACGAAGCTGTGCATAGTGCTCTTATGTTGTGTTGGTCCCATTATAAATTCTCACAGTTAGCATCTGTGCCTTAATTTATAGCCTAATGTTGTCATCAAGGGGCCAAGGCCTATGTTGGCCTCTGCCATCAATCTGATAGCCTGCAGGTAATAGCCAAGTTGCATATTGCCACAATTCCAATACATTATTTACTATGAGACATTAAAAAGTAATGTGTATTAATAAACAGGCCCAAGGCCAGAGGGCACAAACAGGTTCAATCCAGTCGTATTTCTCCTTGCTTTCATCAAGGAGACACTTTATAATATATGTATGGCCAAAGCAATACTCAAGGGCCCTTTTTCTTGCCAACACTGCTTCTGTGAATCATTACTGTTACCACTGTAAACATATTTAATTCTGAAATATTATTAAATTATTAATTTTACTCATCAAATAGTCTTTTAGTTATGTCATTGCCAATTTCTGTCCCTGCTAAATGTTTTCTCACATATTGCCTGTGCCCTACCGCTATCTTAATGGGATAGTTGACATCACTCCAGTTTCCATTGTCATTGTCACTCTTTTCTTTTACTATAACTGTCCTTTAGCACCAATATACCAAGACAAATTCCTTGTATGTGCAAACTTACTTGGCAATAAAGTCTATTCTGATTCTGATCATCCACAACTGATCCTTGCGTGTTGCAACACAAAAAGTGCAGGCAAAAGTTAGGGAAACATCATCTTATAGCAAAGTGAAGTCTTTGCAAGCAAATCATAAATGAACAATTATAAACGCTCATAACTCTGATAATTCAGTTCTCAGTATCACAGCTATAGATGTCCACAGGCTACTCTTGACATTACCTCAGCAGCATGCAATTATGTTACAAAAAATTGAAATTTTAGTAACGCCTAAACTTGGCATTAATTATATATATATATATATATATATATTACGTGGTTTGAATATTAATATCTAAACTTTGTAAATGCTTGTGGGTCCACTTGTGACTCTGTCTTTACAAACACATGCTGCTCTGTCCAAACCCACAGTACTTTATTTAAAATTCTATTGGTGAGAGATCCAAGATACAAAATTTTGGAGAAATGTGCAGAATAATGCAGTTTAATGTGGTGCCACAGCCCTATGGAGTCTTGTTTTAATCAATATAAGCATCAAAGCTCTTCAATTAAGTGTAAGAACAAACATTCATGGATTAGATATGGAATGCTGAAAATGAAAATAGAACACACACACACACACACACACATATATATATATATATATATATATATATATGTGTGTGTGTGTGTGTGTGTGTGTTCTATTTTTTAAACAAACATGAGGAGAAAATCAAAAGTTTAACAGCGGCCTCTTTTATGGACTTACCACCCTCTGTGTTACTTGGATCAATATCAAAATAATGAAACAGACCATATCAGACATCACTGGGTTCACCACTCTTTTCATCACTTTTTGAATTTCAATAAAGATATTGTTTTATCAGCACATTAATGTGTCAGAGAAAATTAGGGAAAAAAATCTGGGTCATTTATTCAAATTTGCAAATCTGGTATAAATATAAATCCCCAGTTTGGACCAAGTCGAAATGAACTGAAAATAGATTTTTAAGGAATCATAGTTATCTAATTATTAATATGATGATTGGCATGATTGAAAATTAAGTGATTTCCTTCCATATATATTTCACACCTATCTTAATGCACAGTCTGACAATAACATTGAAACCTTCATCATTAAAATTAGATGGTGGAGTAAGTGAAGCAAACAGATAAACAGATGCTTTCTTTCTCCAAAAAGGAAACATCTGTGCCCTTGTTACCCTCTGCTTTATGTCATTTTTATGCTGGGCAAGTGCTGTAAGTGCTCCCACATCTGCTACAGTTTATATAAGATGCAGATGCATCATCTGCTGAGGGGGAACCCCCCATGGCTGAGTTAAGTCCTCTCATCATTGATTCATGCTCTTGGGGAAAACTGACAAATTGGACCCTTTGCTTCTGTAACAGCACCTTATGGATCTGTCCATCTGGGGGAGGAAAGTCGGGTCAAATCCTGAGCTTACAGTCAAGTCTGTGGAAGATCAAGTGTGTTCACTGAGGGGAGGGGTTGGGCTCAGTCATGTAACATTATTGAGTCTGTGTAAAGGAACATGAACACTTGGGTGTGTTTGCTTGTAGTATAGAACAATTTTCTCAATGTTTCTTTTAACTTCATGTTTCTTTTCCAAATCAAATAACAAAACACAACACAAAAAACAAAGAGTCACACACATCCATGCAATAGAATGTCTGAAAGTAAATAAAGTAAAAGAATCTCGATGTGGTCTATAATGGCTTCTGCTCTCACTTCTTTAACACTGGGACATGTTTCACCACGTTTTTATATTTATTTTTTTGAAAGTATTTTGGGGTCATTTTTATGCTTTTATTTGACACTTTGACAATAAAAAAGGAAATGAGGGGAGAGAGATTAGGAATGACATGTAACAAAGGTCCCTGGCCAGATTTGAACCAGGGACACTGGCACCATGTTGCAGGTTGCGTTAATATTGACACATTTCACTAGTCAAAACAAACAGCATACAAGAGCCCTACAGGACTTGCAAGCTTAAAGGTTCCCTGTGAAGTTTTTTTTTCTTTTCTTACCTCTAATATCACTATGGATCTGTTTTTCTATGAGTCCATCCCTATTTAGATGAAGCACATTCCTGCGAGTGGTTTCACATCCTTTACTATCTACAGGTGGCAGTAACATGCCAAAATATGTAGCAATTTGTCACAAAAGACAGGGAAGAAGAGGACTGTGAGCAAGTAATTAGGAATATCTCTGTACCTGCTAATTCACGTTGTTATCCAGTCAGCTCATCATGTGGCAGCAGTTCAGTGCATTAAGTCAAGCAGATACAGGTCAGGAGCTTCAGTTAATGCTCACATCAAACATCAGAGTGAGGAAAACATTTCCTGTCAGTGACTTTGACGATGACTTGATTGTTGGTGCCAGAGGGGCTGGGTTGAGTATTTCTGAGATTGCTGATCTCCTGGGATTATCAGGCACAACAGTCTCTGGAGTTTACTCAGTGGGCCCTGAGAAGCATTTGGGAAGAAGAGAAAGAGAAAATCGACTTCAAGAAACAAAAAGATGTACTAGAGAATATATCAGCATAGCTAACTGGGAACATGCCACAAACCCAAAATCTGGAGAGAAAAAAATAGAGATGATAAAAATGACAAAAGGGATTATAGAATAATTATTGGACAGATGCGAACCAACAAAGAAGTTCAACACATTGGATGATTAGGAAAAGATCTTGTTAAGTTCCAGCAATGGGAAACAGACATGTGTGTTGTTGTTCTCTGCCTCTCACTGTAGAACAGCATGAAATATGCAATAAAAACGGTCGTTCAAAATCCCTGCAGGGTCACTGCCGAAATTTATTTATCAATCTGCCCTAAAATAATTTCTGTCCCCCTTCTTTAGCCTCTATTTCGAGCCATTTCCCAAGGTCTCTAGAGTGCAGAGTTCTGAGCCGTATACCACAGCATTATGAAGAAGCCAAAGTGAAATATGTCAAAAACTGACTTTCAGTGGGAGATGAATTCAGATTGACAGTGAGGAGGCGACAGCTGAGGTTGCAGAGGTTATCCAGAGGGTTCAGTTCCTGTAGAGCTGATAGCTGGTGATGCGTAGCTGCAGTGGCAGTGCAGGTGAGTGTGTCTGGGTGCTCTGTGGAGTGTGACACACCTTGCTCCTGGGGGCGATGTGGGGAAGATAGGAGACGACGGAGTGGGGTGGGGTGGGGGGTGGAGTGGAGGAATGGGGGTGAGGTTTGGAGTAGCATTGCCTTCTGGCTTTTCACACACTGCTGCACTGCTGCGCAGAGTCAGCATTAGGATCTTTTCATGTATGGGCCATTTATGTAGTTAAAGTGTTTCTGCTGCATGAATTATTCATTATTTATCCTTGTCAGAAAATCTGCACATACAAACAGTAGTTCAAACACACACAAAAATATGCATGCTTGCTTATAAGTGAGCACGAAAACTTTAATCATAGAGGAGAAATTGTGTCTTCTATATTCATCTATGTTGAACTGCATTGCATCATTTTGTGCAATGTCCCTCTTGTGGTTACCAGTTAGCTAAAAAGCGGCTCCTCCTGCCACACAGTCGCCTGGATGACACTTTCTTGTGTGACAGTGACTGGAAGTCCCCAGTGACTTCCTGTCCACTGATGTGTTTGCTGCGAGTATCATGAGTAACAGCGCTCAATTTCCATGTTTTGACGTAAGAGGGGATATTTGATAAATAGTTGGAGACCTGAGCACATAAATGAGGCATAAATAATGCATAAATTAAGTGCCATTTTATGGAGAGATGTCAGTGCGTTTCTCCAATAACGGGAAGATTAATGACCTGACTGTGGAGGGGGGAAATACTGCATGGGAGAGCGGCGGAAAGATCAAGGGAAGAGTCCTCACTCTGACTGTTTTCAATCAATATACCCATGTATTTACAGAGACTGGATGGATGATGCAAGCAAAGCAAACCTCAGCTGAAGTTTCTCGGCGGAAGAGAAAGTGGGCATTTAGTATGACGACTTACTCAGGAGAAAAAGCTCGCTTCCTCTCCAGCAGTACTAGATATTTTTGAGGGTTTTGGGGGCCAAACCAAGGCCAATTTATAGAAGTGATGTGCTGCCCTACATTACTTTACGTCTTCTGTTAAATGTTGATCTAAAAAAAAAAGACAGTATAGCTTTCTCCTTTGCTTCATGCTAGTGATTTCACCCTGTGTGATCCTTGCTTGAAGGGAAAGATTGGAGAAAATGATTGATTCCAGTCAGTTCTGGGGTTCCAGATTCTCACAAACTGCCTCTGCCACAGATTCAATATGCTTAATATTTGGCCAAACGGCCTCTGATGATAGCCGACTGTGTACAGTCAATATGGTAGGCAACCACACATGGCTCAATGGCATCCAACAGTGCCAGATACAGTGTGGCAGAGTCAGCTTTGCTGCCAGTTTATCCCAGTGTCTAATGGTGGTATTGTTAAAAAAAAAAAAAAAATCCTTGGGCACAGAAAGCATTTCCCCAGCATTATAAAAGACACATCTGTGTATCTGTTGACTGGGCATATCATCTTTGTATCAAGAATTCTAAGCCATGTTGTGAATGAATGTCTCCAGATTGAAATACCTCAGCAACTATTCAATGGATTATGAGGAAATTTTGTGTAGACATCCATGGTTCCCAGATGATGTATCCTAATGACTTAACATCACATTAGCCACAATAATGTATTTGTCTGCTTTTACAAAATGATTGCACAGCCATTTCCTGTTCCTGTAGGCTTGTTTCTCATAATACCTTCATGGTCAGGGCTGAATATTACTAATACACTAAAGCACTACGTCTACTGCCTGTGACTCCTATCTACCGCTGGAGACATATCACCCTCCTCAGACCATGGTTGCCCCATGTGTCTGTATTACCTACCTGTGGTTCAGTATCATTTCCTCCCTGACATGGAGATGCATGTCCGTGGGACTCTGAAGGTGGTGAGACTGTCAGTCATGCTAATGCCAGCAGACAGCTATGTGTGTGTCTCTTAGCCATTTCCTGTTTGCTGGGGCATTCAGACATCGGCAGCTGTCCGCTTCTGTTTCTGTCCCTGGAGCTCAGAGAAGACCTGACACTGCCTCCCTGACACAGAAACCCCCTGCACCCATGGGCCGCTCTCTGGCCCAAGAACCAAAAAAAATAAAGAGATTACACCAGCGGAAGGTCATGGAGAATACCCCCACCATCACTCAGAGCTGATCTAATGTTCACTGTGGCATAACTGATGACTGATGTAATTGACATTGCATAACTAATCTTACATATTCCACAGAGGCTGATGATAGTTTCCCAGCAGATGAGCTAAAGACTTTAGAAAGTCTGAACATTGGAAAAGGTGACCCGCGGCTCATCTAATCTAAATAGGGAGAATGACACTTAAAATTCATGGGGACAATCTTTGCAGTCTTGTTCATTTGGAGTTCTCTCTAATTCGCCAAGGAGAGAGGGGATGATGGCAAATTGAAAATAATTGCAGTGATTACGGCAACATCTGTAATGTTCGATAAATGTAGGTCAAGGGCAAATATCATTGGAGGGAAACTATCTTTGGCGCCACCATCTTTCCCCATTAACTTTAAATTTTTACTCATGTCTGAGGATATTTCAAACTGACTTAACAGTGTAATTCATACTAGGTTTCATCCTTTGAAGGGAAAAAGCAGTTTAATTCTTCCTTTTCTTTTAAATCTTAAATTCCTCTTCGTAAATTCTTCCTCATGGAGGATTTTTATGGTTCTCTTCAACAGAATCCTCACAGCAAAAAAAAAAAATTTCACTGAATTTTATTTTTTCCCCAGTTAAAAATGCTAAAGATGCTAAAAATGCTAAAAATCTCTCAGCTACTCACTCAATGACATTTCCCCCTTTGAGAGCCACCTTTAAACATTTTTGAAAAAGTTATTTAACACCATTCACAGTCCTCCAGTACAAGTGGCAAGGCGGCCAGCAGAGAGAGCTTGGTCGCTCAAGGACCTGACACTGAGGCAAAGGCCATTCTGTTCCATTAAGCAGAAAGACGGCTGCTTTTTACTCAGGGATGACAGTGTCAGATTTATGACTGAAAAATATGGCACATCGATCTGAGATGCCATTCTGTGGCATGAAAACCTTCAACGCCTTTAACAAGAAGTGCCATGTAGAGCTTTTAAACATTTGTGGCCTGTATGTGTGTAGCTGAAGCAGAAGTTGTGTGAACACAATTGGGGGTCGGATGTGAGTTATTTATGATACAAACAGCAGGGACCATATGTAGAAAGACAAACTGTGGAGAGACACAGTCATCTCTTTAATGAAAACTACACTAATGAGCTAGCATTCTAGCACTTCTTTGATGACTTCAAAATCTTTGATAGAGAATAATAATAGCTCAGAGGTTCTTTAAGGGGCCTCACGCTGAATATGAGATTTTATCACAACACCTAGACCCACTGAAACCCTCTGAGAGCACTGTGACTTCAGAGCAAAATACAACAGATCTCTCTTATTTAAAGCTAAAATGTAAATAACATTCAGTTATTGCTCTGCCCTAATCTCTCCCCTCTAATGCTGAGGCTTTGATCATTTGTGAAGTTGATGTTTACAGCATTTTACACTATTTAAAGTGTAAATTGGAGCAGCTGTTTCAATACCCAGAGCGATGTAGAGCTCATTTTCACTGCTGCAAGTGTCATCACACCATTGAAAATGGAAAGAACTCAGCATTTACAGCAAGTGGCCAAAGGACAATGTATCGTTTTGTACTGCTCAAGTGTGTGTGTGTGTGGGGGGGCAATGGTCAAATCTAGTGTCTATTCATCTTAGTTAGAGCTTTTCTCACGGTATATGCTGCTGAGATAGAGCCTTACATTAAGATGATGATGCTCTTTGTAGCATACAGTTTGTAGTGTTCACTGTAATGTAATGGTAAAAAAAAAAAAATAACCCACATAAACAAGAGATGATCAAAAGATTACAAATCAAAATCCCTCAACGCTCTCTGATTGTTCTCACTTGTAATGTATTTTACATGCATGAAAAATGCATGAATACAAATTGCAGCATATGGAAGAAGCCTGACAGGAATCTGGTTTTAGCTATATAATTATGAACCATGATCACAAGAATGCTGCTGGTTAATATCTATGTGGATCAACAGGAAATGTTCTCCACCTATCAATTACTGCTAAAACGCGGATAAAGAAGGGTAAGTGCACCAACCAAGAATGAGTTCAGTTACCAGGAAGGCGCCTGTCTGGCAGCAAAAACAAACTGAATTTTGTGATATAGCTGGAGATAAACTCGGGTGGTATTTTTCTGTTTGCTATAAGCGCTGGGAAATTATAAGATATCTGAGAGGAGCACTGGGCTGCTGGGAAGTCATAAAGTGATCATATCCCACACCTTTCTTAAACTATAGATGCAATCCCTGCCTATGGGGATTGATGACACTGTGATTCACATACAAAGCCTCGGTCCTGCATATCAGAACCATATTAGACATCTGCAGTACATACTGTATGTGGCAGTTTTACATAAAGCCTGCCTCCAAGATGTGCCTAATATTTTTCTTTTCCACGGTATGAAATTCAATCATGATGTGAGAGAGGGTCCTCCAAGTCCTCCAACTTAAATGGCCACATACTGTAGGTTGTTTGAGCCTACCCTTGGATATAAATCCTAGGAGGACCTTTGCAGTCATGTAGTTAAGCTTGTGGGATGAAAAAAACAAAAACAATGCTGACTGTTAGTCAGGAGACCACTGTTCATTTTCTGTGTGAAGGTTCTGTTTTTTGTTGACCCATCTATCCACCTCAACCTCCTCATCATAACTACTACAGCTGCTAGAGGTGGACTGGCAACAAAATGTAACTATGGGTCGTAATAAGCTGCTTGCACATACGACCTATGTACTTCTTTTTTACAAGAAGACAGTCTCACTTTATCACTCCCAATCCCTGTTGTCAGAGTTTAAGCAGGTTTTTAGATCATTTTTATCAGGGATCCTGGATTCTGCTGGTCTTAATGAAGATTTCCCTGCCTCTTTAAATCCGTCTTCCAGGGGTTCACTCTCCCCTCTTGTCTCATAATTAAGTCAGTATATGAGCCGTAAAGGCTGAACTCTCCTGAAATAAACCCCGAGAATTCTTCACCATCTGCTCCTCTCCTCTCCTTCTCCTCTGCTGTCTGCCTCCCGACATTGCAACTATCGTTTGGAATATCTATTACTGTGAGCATGATCAGTGTACCATCACACACCGAAAAACACATTCACAAGTGTGGGGTTAGACAAAAAGATCCCCCAGACTCAATAATTAACAGATAATACAAGAAATAAGGCTCATTATTTACAGGTAAATTCCAGATGTGTTCAGATGAAGCAGACTGGCCCAACTTACTTTTCAGCTAGATTTCATGTTGCTACACATCTGAAAGTTTTTGTGTTTTCTGCTGCAGGGATATTTATTATATGACCATGTGTAAATCATGACGTCATATGTGAGAAAACACAAGGATACTGCTAAACATGTGTTAGAGTCTCTCAATCAATATTTTAAAAATGATCTTTCCTAATGACAATATTAATCAGAAGCTGTTTTTTCCTCAATATTTCTCCCAGGCTGTTGAATCAAAACAATGGAGACCACAAGACACACTTGAGTCACTCCTCCTAATGTACTGTAGCTGCATTGAAATTGGCCAGAAACCGAGAGCAAGGTAGGAATGAATGAATGAATGGGCTGCCTCCTGTAATAATTGGAGGCATTCATTGATTAATGATTTCGTGCATGCAGGCGTCAGAATTAGCAGCCCCTGCCGAGAGGGAGGATTCTGTATAATCAGCTGATTTGCTCTCATTTTCATCCCTCGTGAGCGCCAAGCCTGTCAGGTTTCCGCAAACTCCTTTTGTTTGATGTGAGGCAATCATCCCGGCCGTGGTCTACTCATCAGAAATAAAATGCCCCCATGTGTTACATAAAACCAATCTTTCCTATTGCAAGATGGATGCAAGGCTTTTCTGTGTTGCAGCAAAACTCATTTAGATCTCCCCAGGTTATTGTAGTGGTATGCTAATGTCAATTTTGTAACATGGGAAATTTGTGTGTTATTATAAAAATATTCTTCATCAGCCACGTAGCAAAAGGAGAGGACCATGTGGACTTAATAAGGACCCTTTTTACATTTTTAAATCAAAAAATGAAACCATAGCTACTCTACTATTTGTATTAATTACAAAAGAAAATCTAGTTTTTCAGAATATATGACAGAAAAATTGTATATATTTAATATTAGCCATAGCCTAAATTACCCTGAGCACAACACTGTTGATATTGACCTTTCTAAAAATGTACTGCATTCCCCTTGCAAAGGAAGCACATGAAGCATGTGAAATTAGCATTTTCATATTAGATTTCAATTCACATTTGTTATTTGAAAGGTACCAAAACACAAAATAGTAGTGCAAGTGATATTTTACATGCTTTGCTTTTTCAGATTTCAAGTTCAAGTAATCCTGAAGTTTCAGTCATGGTTGATTTTGATGAAGTGTGTTTTTAGGTCACAGACTTTTTGACCGTAAATGAAAAAATTGGGTTTGAATCAAAACTAAGATTCTACAACCAAGCTAGCAGCTCCGTCAGGTATAGACACAATGGTACTTTGAGCTAAATGCTGACCTATCCTAGTTTAGTGTGTTAGCATGGCAACATTTGCTAATTAGTGCTAAATACAAGCTATAGCTGAGGTATTTGGTGATAAATCAAAGTATTTTAACAGATTATAACTTCGACCTGGCAATGGCACTAAATAAAGTTAAAGTTAAATTAAATATTCATTAAAGTATTACAGTTGACCTTGAGAGGGACATGAGTGTTTGTACCAACCTCCATTCAATAGACATTTCATTCAAGACCACAGACATGAGCCAGTTGACTGTTGCTCACCTGGCTGCCCTCCCTCCACTCATACTTGTTCTGGATCATTAACTACACTGCAGCCACATCTTATCAACAGCATCACACCTCCCTCATAACACAGCGCAGAACTGGTCTACAAGCTAGAATATGAATTCTGACTAATCAGTGTTTATTGTGTAGAGAGGAACACCAATTCACTGGAATATAGTCTTCTTTATCCAAGGTCCCTTCAGCAATTTTCAGCTTGAGGACACTAATGCAACAAAGATGAAGTTGCAAAGCAGTCCAGAAAGTGTTTCTCTCCCTGTTTCGGTCTGATGAGAATCTGCTGGAAGGTATTCTGTGTCACATTGCAAAAACGCTGTTGTGGATAATTCTGCAGAATACCATCTG